>JAEQBH010008946.1:0-81503 GCA_016808115.1 Tetrastigma voinierianum
AATTGGAATAACATGAATTATGTAGAGTTAATTGTGTTAATATATGCATGTAAAGTATATTAGCATGAATATTTTGGAATTGGCATAATGCATTCCATATGCATCGAGGCTTACCTAGGCATAGGCAGGTGCATGACATGAAAATGAAAGAAAAGTAGAAAATGATTGTGAAAGAATTTGAGAAGATTTTAGAAGAATTGCTTGTGGAGAGTTGTCAAGCCAGTTCATCTCGGAGGCTGACCCATGACTGTTTCGTAGAATTACCCAGCAATTCACCTCGGAGGGTTGTCAATACTTATATTTCACGGCTTCGGTAGTAAGTTTTCGAGAACAAAAAGCTATTGTTTGAAAACTGTATTTTTACTCGCATTTGGCTTAGGCATGTGTGAGGGAGTCGGTGAGGACTCGAGACATGGGATTAGGCATGTAGACATTAGTAGGATCGTATATTTTCTTGAGTGTGTTGTTTGTATATTGTGTCTTGTTAGGTGGGGAGTAACGTAAATTATCGCTCACTGGGCATTGTTCACGCAATGGGGATCATTTCAAGTCTGAGTGTACGGAACTGGCTCACTAGGGCCATTTTAGAAGAAGCGAGATTGTGGCTTTGGTATTCATTTTGCATAACATGTATTAAAACTTTAAATTTTGATATATGTTTTGGTTAAGAGTATTGTAATAACTCTTGAATTATTGTTATATAGTTGATGAGTATTGATGTATGGGCCCAAGTGGCCATTTTTACTCATTTTTATCGTATGTGGACCGGTGTGGTCGAGGCGTGAAATCGTGTTAGGACGGGTTGCATGGGTAGAGCTCCCCGTCTGGGGGACTCTGCGATTTTCGATAGAATCTGAGTCTGAAAAGGGACTCAATGGGTGGTGTCGGGTGCTCGGCGTCAAAGAATATTCCGACGGGTTGTGGGTTGTCAACGGACCCAGGAAATGGGGCATCACATGTTTATGGCGTCCCCCCATTGTACCTCGTACTTCAGCTCAAATTTCTTCTATATTTGCTACTTTCTTTGCTTTTCTTTTATTTTCTTTCTAACAGGTTGCCTCGTTTAACATTTAAGCCCACGTTTTGGCACTTTTTTTGTATGGTGGGGATTAGAGTATATGATAGTAGTTGAAATTTAAGCGAGTGATCCTTTTATCACCAAACCATAGTAATTACATACTATACAATTTCTATTCCCCCTCCATATTTGTGCAATATTTCATAGTGGATCTTTCGGCCTCAATATTATATTATCCGTATTATTAAATTAAAAAACTATATAAACCATATTATTATACTATTCAAAATGAATCTATTTCATATAAAACTATAAATTTATAATATGCATACACAATAGTAACTAATATATAACTTAATTTCAAATATTAAAAAAATTAATTTATTAATATATTATTACCAAATTAAACTAATTTAAAATATGAAACTTCATATAAAACTATAAATTTATAATATACATACATAATATTGTATTATATAACTCAATTTAAAATATTAACTAACACTTGAAAGGTTAATTTATTAATATATTATTACTAAATTAAACTAATTTAAAATATAAGATTTCGTATAAAACTATAAATTTATAATATGCATACCATGATGTGCTTAATATATAACTTAATTTCAAATATTAACTACCATGAAAGGTTAATTTATTAATATTATTACTAAATTAAACTAATTTAAAATATGAAAACTTCGTATAAAACTATAAATTTATAATATGCATACACAATATTAACCAATATATAACTTAATTTCAAATATTAACTAACATGAAAAGTTAATTTATTAATATATTATTACTAAATTAAACTAATTTAAATATGAAAGTATCATATAACTATCAAATTAAGCTAATATTAGTTATTTTTAAAAGTAAGACATCACTAGTATTAAATATATAATCTAATATAAAACTATATTAAATTTATAATACTATATAAAATTATATTATTATTTAATAATATAATATATTAGTTTATTTGATAATTTCATATTAGATTATAAATTTAATAAAATAGAAATATATATTAGATCATTTATTTTATAATATAGTTTATATTGAATTTATTGTAATATAATATGTACTATATATATATATATATATATATATACATACATATTATATTACATTAAACTAACATAAAACTATATTATTAAATAAATGATCTAATATATTCTATTTAATCATTATAAACTATATAATTATAATAAAACTAATATGTAATTATTTTAAAAGACATTACTATTAAATTTATAATACTATATAAAACTATATTATTAAATATATAATCTAATATATTTCTATTTTATAAATTTATAATCTAATATGAAATTATCCAAATAAAAACTATATATAAGTTATTTTAAAGAATAATTATTACCAAAAATTTATAATACTCTATAAAACTATATTATACTATATAAAACAATGACTATTTATATACTATATTATTTAATAATATACTATATATGACATTACCTGAAACCTAATAGAGCCTATTTTAAATAAAACATTACTATTAAATACACAAAACATAAATACAATAATGACAATTTAAAAGTAAATTAACATAATACATACCTTAATTAACTTATTTGAAACTTGAAACTTAGAGCCTTCCAACACCAAAATTCCCACTTTGTTTGAGAGATATCACAAAAAAAAAAAAAAATTAGGTAGGAAATTAAAGATTGGATATAGGTAGAAGATTTGTGATCAAATGAAATACAATTTTAAAGGTATTTATAGATTTTTTTTTTTGAGTCAAACTAGCCGTTTGATGGTAAAAAAATATTTGTAATTTAATTATAGCATTTGGATTTAATTTTGGTGCAAATCTAACCGTTAGATATTCGTTAAACCATTGAGATCAATCCATAACTGTTGGATCAAGTCAAGATTTCAAATATGACCGTTAGATCGCAAATCCGACTGTTGGAGAGTATTCAAAATTCGGGTGAAATTTGGGTCGTAGGATCAAATAAAATTCAAATATGGCCCCTGGATTAGTCAAAATAGCTGTTGGAATAATTTCAAAACACATGTTGTGACACCCCAAAGCCCAAGGGTGTCAGATTTAATGACCGTCAATCATGAAAATCTATGTCTCGTATCGCGAGACCGTCACCTCAGTAAAATGGCCGTAGATTTATACGTAATACTCCTCAAAATCTGTACGTATGTCCGATGGTTGAGAGTTGATACATTCTTCTTATCTAAACACATTAAAATTCTGATTATAATACATTTTATACGAAAACATCAAAGTCACAAACTTTCTTGAAATCGTACCGATGAGTCGTATTCTCAGGCGCTCCTTGTGCACGAAATAATATTCCCTCGACAGGGTGAGCAATTGCCAGTAGTGGAATTACCCTAAATGGGTTAGTCCCCACCTAAGTGCATATGCAATGATTCAATGTAAACACACTTTCCAGTAAATACGTGATACTCACTTGAATGTACGTACGATCGATGCCGAGTCCTCACCGACTCCCTCGCACTTACTAAGCCATGTGAGAAAACACCATTTCAAACAAACTTGTTGTTCTCGAAACCCTCACAGGAATTTCGGTAAAGTATTGGACTACCCTCAGGCGAATGTGTTGGAGAACCTTCCTAAACAATTCATGGGCTCTCATGGAAGTATAGTTGTTAGACCATCTCATTCTGATTATCGAGGAAAATCATCCATTGAAATTCGTTTCGCAATAGTAATTCGTTTTCTTTTCTTTCATGTCATGCACTCACACAATTTCTAGGTTACCAGGTGCATATGTAATGCATTATGACATTTCAACACAATTTATACCAATATATCAATTATGCATATATTCACCAGATTTGTACTCATACCACATGTTATTCAATTTTGATGACCAATACTGAGTCTTTCCTTGAGCTGTCTGATTCCATTTCCAATGGCACACACACCTGATTATGTTTATGTAATTATAGCATCATGTTAACACATTAAGTTCATGCATTAACCTATTAATTTCAACACAACTCAAACCATTCATTTCAAACAATTTCATGCACACAATGTGACGTTTTTGGTCAGTCCGCCTGGCAGGGACTATTTTCTGAGTCCCAAAAATAGACGATAAATTTGTCAGTAGGAAGCCCACTCAGCAAACATCGGTTCCACTTTGTGGGGTCGAATTCCATCAGCCATTCCAGGCTCCATACACACCAAAACACAATTTATTTATAAATTACCTGAAGCTGCCCAAACGGTCAGTGAATTTCATCGAAAGCGAGTTCCCGAATTTCCACAATTCGGTCCCGAGTTTGGGACCGATCTCCATGACCTCAAATCAACCAGGCATTTGCAACGTTTAAACAAAAGGGTAAATCAAGTGGAGAAAACCCCTACCTCCACGGAGTTTTGAAACTCCGAGGAAACCGACCATGGCGTAGCCTCGTGCGTAGAACCGCTGTTTCTTGGCAGAAGAAACCAGGCGGTCCGTCGGCGAATCACTGAAGAAATTGCATCTCTCTAAAATCCCTCCGTGTTTTGGCTGAACTCCTACCTCACCCTACGCACGATCTTGACTCCAAAAGTGGAGAAGAAGCTCTTTGTCTCACTTTGCCCATGTCCTCTTGATTGATTGAGAAAGTTTGCTATTAAACCCCGACCATTTGACTTTTCCACCCAATGGCATCTCATGCCATGTGTCCCGTGGGCCCCACCTTGAGCCACGTTCAGTGAGACACGTAGCGACACGTGGCACCTGTGTCTTACTCAAGGAAACATCCAAGTGTCCTACACGACGCTAGTTTCCTCAGCGTGCAAATTTTGGTATGCCGAGATTCCGGCGAAAATTAGCGTGGTAGTAGATTTGTGAAGGCGATTCCCGACGATGATCAGTTTAAACCATTCAGGATACAGAAAAATTTCGGATTTTACTAAAATTACGATTTTGCTCTTTTCAAAAAATTGGAATTTCTGGGTCTTACACGTATGCGATCTAGATTAGTTAAATCATATGCGGAAGATCTCGATCGATGGATGCCTTTGGATAATCTCATTATATCGATCGATATATCCGATATATCGTGATATTTCTCTCCAGAAAAATTTAAGCGCATCATCTTCGCGTGTTCCACAAACTCTACATTTTCCGCGATGTTTCGGTTATCAGATATATGCGCCCGATAATCTAGATATTTTCCCAAAAACTTCAATCAATCGGGTGCTTCCGATGGCCAATATCGCTTTGAATGTTACCTATATAAAATTATGTCGGTAGATATATCAGGCATTTTAAAACCACAACGTATATATATTTAATTAATTGTTATCTTTAATTAGTCATTTAATTTATGATCTTATTATTTTATTTTCATATGATATATTGTTGTTGTTTGTTTATTTAATTAAATTGGTTGTTGATGTTTTCTTTGTTTAATAATTCAATTTATTTTCCTTAACACTGAACCATCACCACAGCATAATTTATTAAAATCCCCAAATTTAAAAAATTCCAACTTCCAAATTTTCATTTCTCAAATTTTAAAATATAAGTTTCCAAAATTAAAAATTCAAATTCTTAAATTCTCATTTTCTAAAATTCAAATTTTCAATTTTAAAATTCAAATTTCAAATCCCAAATTTCAAAAATTCAAGTTCTAAATTTTAATTTGTCAATTTTTAAAATTCAAGTGTCTAATTTTTAAAATTCAAATCCTCATTTTCTCAATTTCTAAAATTCAAATTTTCAATTTTAAAATTTACTTCCCCCAATTTTCAATTTCAAATTTTAACTTTCCAATTTCTAAACTAAAATTCCCAATTCCAAAATTTGTTAAATGCCCTATTTTCAAAATTCCAATTTCCTCCAATTTCCAACCGCAAATTCTCAAGAGTTCAATTTCAAATTTACTAATTTCCAATTTCAAAATTCATGTGCTTGAATTTCAAAATTCAAATCTCCCAATTTTCAAATTCAAATTTCAAGTTTCCAAGTTTAAGAAACCACAAATTCTCATTCCCCAATATCAATTTCGATTTTTCAAGTTCAAATTTCAAAATTACACATTCTCAATTTTCAAAATCAAGTTATCTAATTTCAAAATTTCAAGTTTCAATTTCAAAATTACAAAATTTAATGTCAAAATTATAGTTCCATTGCTTAAAAATCAAATGCCCAATCTCAATTAAAATCTTCAAGTTTCCAATTTAAAATTTACAAAATTCATAACTTCAAAATTCAAATGTCATAATTTCAAACATCAAGTCCCTCAATTTCTAATTTCAAAGTTTCAATTTTCTGATTTAAAAAATTCAAGTACCTTAATTTCAAAATTCAAGTCCCAAATTTAAATTTTCAAAATTCAAGCCTTCCAATTTCAAAATTTTCAAGTTTCCAATTTCAAAATTACAATTCCTCAATTTCAAAATTCAACTGTCATAATTTTAAAATTCAAGTCTCTCAATTTCGAATTTCAAATTTTTAAATTCAAAATTGCAAATTTCCAAATCTCAAATTTATAAAATTCAAACTCTTATTACAAATCTCAAAATCTCAAATTTATAAAATACAAATCTTAATAAGCCGAACAACATCAAAAAAATTCCTTGAAGATTTGTTAGAAACTATTCTAAAAATTTTCTTAAGTGCGAGACTCTAACATAATCAGAATACACATTTGAAAAAAATTCTACGAAGCGGATTTGGCTGTCCCGAACCTTTCTTGAGTGTCTATTGAATGATTTTCAACAACGCCCCAGGTTGAATGACCTAAAATTGAGTTTTTGGATTGTAGGTCACGCCATTGCCAAATAATTTCGATTTATTAATGCCCAGATGGAAGCTTGACTTAAGGTAGCTTTTTGCCATATAGATTTTTGCCATGGTGAATATTTCTCGACCTTGCAGCCTAAGATTTCACCTTTGTCATGACTGTAACTTCCTTGTTTTTGTTTCCATAGGAGCTTCTTGTGCTAGTTCTATGGCTTCCAACCCAATTCCATCTTCATCGAGGTAATCCAAATCTATGCTCTTTCTTCCTTAATCTATGTTGGCCCTAACATCATTTTTTTCCTTTGTAGTGCTATTCTTCCCCCCTTTGCTTGAAGTACAGAGTTCGCACATTCTCTTGGCATCTTCTTCTCCACACAGTTACTACTTTCCATTAAGATCCAAGACAGAAGCTACTTCTTAGAAAGAAGTTATGATCTATGGTAAACCCAACCAAATCATGGCTTTGGGGTTTAGAAGGATGGGGTGCATGGATTACTAGGTTGTCCCCACGTCTCAAACGACTTTGGATGGCATTGGGGATTGAGCAGTTCATTCATCTTACCATTGTAAACACTTCACTTGATGTGGAGTTGATGAATGTAGCAGAGTATAGTCCAGAGTATTAACTCTTCGTACACCGCACAGCCCTATTTCCATCCTCTTGAGGGAGATATTACCATTCTCACGGGCATATAATCTGAAGTCTTAGATGTTATCTTTTGATATTGAAGACTCTTCTCTCAGGCTATGGGGTTTCCTCTACCCACTCGAGCAGGCAAGTACTTTGTCGTTATCAGAAATGGCATGGCATTAAACAGAGTTCAGACGGTGAGCATGAGTTTATGGGTTCCTCCTATAAGATATGTGTTTTTCCAGGTTAAGAAAACTTCGACATGGAGTACCTGCATTGGTGAAGGCATTTTCTCTAGGTTGGCCTTATGCTTAGGCACTTTACTCTTAGCCTCAACTTATCAGGCCATGAGTATATATGTTTTTGATGAGCCTTACCATAAAGTTGGTGGTGCCTTGTGGTTCGTACAGATGTGGTTCTTTGCATAGTTTCAGGCTTTGGACGAGAGAGAGGAACACATCTTACTCAAGACTTTGGGACATCATGTCTCACATTCTCTATGGACGATGCCACATGATGATCTTATGTTTCTTCTTGGGATTGGTAGATCGAGCATTGATACGCTTATTCCTAAGGCCTATTCTGTACCCATATCTTGGCTTGGAATCGGATTAAGCTTCATCTTAGCCATATCTACATGACTTTGAAGTCCTTTGGCCTCTGCTAAATGCCTTGTAGAGTATTCTTTGAGAGTTGTAGCCTTTTCATCTTTCATGTACCGCATCTGACCTACCTTCCTTTTCTTTGGGCGATTTGGTTTAAGCGGTTCATTCCAACTACCTCCTTTGCCTTGTGCTCGACTAGACTTGGGTTGTAGACAGTGGATTGAGGAATATCAAACTCTTTCATGCTCCATTAGGATTTACCTCTCTATCCACGACTCCATCCTTCTCTACTGGGGTGGGATATCATGTTGTGAGCTTCTCGATTCTTGCTTGCCTACTACGGGTAAAGAATCATTTTGTTGCATTTTTATTCATAAATTTACCTTATGTTGATTTCCCTCGTTTTCTACGGGATTATTCTTCTCTAGCGGGGACTACGAGGCTTCGAAGATGAATTAGGAAGAAAACTACTTCTAGTAGTCGGCCTTAAAAGCTTAAGCTTTCTAAGGATGTAAGGAATTCTTCAACTTGTGATGGTCGTCTCATGAACTAGCCACGTCAATTTGATTTCTCAATCTGGGTTGATCATCTGACAGAGTGAAATTGTAAGATCCCTCGAGATGGGAACAAGGGTGAAACATGGAGTAGAGGCTTCAAGTGAGGATGATTCTCAGGATACTAGCAGTGCACCAGATAAGACAGAGACGACAGAGGGTTTAGATGAAAGGACCACCACCGTTGGAGAAGGCCAGTATGAGCATACTTCTCGGCCTACTCCTTCTTCGGTTTATTCTTTACCTTCATTTTCCTCCTGTATTTTTCTTTTCTTTTGCCTTATATTTTCCATTTTGCAGGTTTCACCGAGATCAACTTTCTAGATAAAGGCGGAGATGGATTTATCTTTGGACTTGTCTTTCTTAGACTAGACCACTCTCTTGTCCCCCGATCTCGGTATGCCTCACAGTGATTCAAATGTAATTTGCCGGCTCACTCTTGTGAGCCATTTGAAAGTTCAACTTGGACACCTTTCTTTGTCGACTAGCGGAAAAGGATGCTTTTTATCGGCTTTGGTGGTGTTGGAATCGACTTCAAATTACCTCGATCCAGATTTTCATTTAGGGGCTTTGGCTTAGACTTCTTCTATTTTCCCTACATTGGATCGTGCTTTGAAATCCAATATGGAGATCTTCTCCAAATTAGATGCCTTAAAGAGAAAGAAGACTGAGTTTGAGCAAGCTCAACTTGCTAAGAAAAAAGCTATGCAGTGGTTGAGTGAACTATGAAAATGTGGTTGCAGCTCACTCTACTGTGATCCATTTGCTTGGCTTAGACCTGCTTTCTTTGTCTACTAGCCAGAAGGATGCTTTTATACGGCTACAGGCGGTGTTGTATCGACTTCCAAAGTACCCAGTCGAGATTTTCATTTAAAGGCTTTAGCTTAGACTTCTATTTTCCCTACATTGGATCGTGCTTTGAAATCCAATATGGAGATCTCCAAATTAGATGCCTAAAGAGGCCAGAGAGGCGAGTTGAGCAAGCTCGACTTGCTAAGAAAAAGTATCACGATGATTGAGTGAATTATGCAGGAGTATGATGCTTTCCGAAGGCGTATTAGAGTATTGGCGAAGAATGGGAGAAGGAAAATATGAAGCTGACCTCTTTGGTGGAGCAGGGTGGAGTCATAAAGGCTCAACGACTTGAGCATCTACATAAAGCCGAGTCCTTGGGTCATTTCTTAGCTTCCGATGTGTGAGACGAGTGGCTTGAGAGTGAAATTGATGCGTCTACGCCGAAATTGCGCGGATATTGGTACTCTCTCTGTTCCTTTGATTTTTCCATGATATGACTTTGGCTTTCGAACAATCTTAAAGCCCGATGAGACTTTGACTTGGGAACTGTAGTCATTTATTTGGCATTTTCAATTGTGAAGTCTCTTTCTTGCTTATGCCTCTTTTAGTTGCAAAGCCTATGATGACAAGTGATTGTCCTGAGGTTAATATCTCCCTTTCCTACTCTTGCTAGGTGGCCATCGACCTACCATTTTTTCTTAGTGGAATGTATTCTTGAGATGTTGTTGGAGACTTATTGAGCACTACACTGCACAGGAGCACTACACTACACAGAAGCACTACAACCATGACATTGCATTTGTGGATCAATGTAGCACTAGGCCTACCTTTGATGTGTGTTGATGTTTGTGGAATAATTTGTGGAAAAATCACTGACACTAGAACATGTGCACTACAATCATGACATTGCATTAGTGGATCAAGGTGGCATCTAAGCCTACCTTTTTGATGTGTGTTGATGTGTGTATGGCTAGCGTAAAATCGCGACACCGACACACATACACTATAGCCATGACATTGCATTAGTGAAGTCGAGTGTGACTAGGCCTACCCTTTGATGTGTACTAATGTTTGTGAAAAGATGCTTTAACTCTATTTTTTATTAAAAGTGGTCTTTGGACCCACTTTCTTTGAGAATATATACTATGTATATCAGGTATAGGTACAACATTGGAGAGATTTGTCAAACAATGGCTACAAAGCCTACTGATGTATTGGCTTGGTATGTTGTTGGACAAATTTATATATTTGAGAAACGATGGCTAAAGCCTGCTTTTCTCCAAAGCACGAGAATAGAACAAGATACTATGTTAGAGAACTTAAATGCTTGAGAAATAGTGGCTAAAAAGCCTATTTCGGTCAAACATAAACATTCCTAACATTACCTTTAAAAATTTGTTGAATCAACCTAATTCTTTTGAAATTTTTACAATTTCCTACATGGTAGGGAAGTACTTAACTTCAAGTATTTCCCATTGAGTGAACTCTGTGCAGTTTGCTAACTAGTATGCGTTTCAGGTGTACTTGATGTACCTTGAAGGTCCCTTTTGGATTAGGAGACCATTTGCCCAATTCTTTGTCTTTAGAACCAAGCGGTAGAATAATCTTCCAAAAACGAAGCTTTCCTTCTTCAAAGCTTTTCATCTTGATTCTCTTGTTGTAAGTCGAGCCACTTTATTTTAGATCAACATGCTAGTTGAAGGCTTTGAATTCTTATCATCTGTTGATTCGAGTTCCATCGTCATGATCGTTGTATACAAGGAGTAAGGCCATTTTAGCGGAAACTCTTAGAAAAACCTGACTACTTTCATTAAGTCGCATCTTGTCCATAAGATAGAGAAAAGGACTTACCTGTGGAAGCTTCTTTTGGAAGTCTATGAGCCCCTCTGATATCTATCATAAAATCTAATGCCAATCTGCAGTTCTCCTCTAGCATTTTCTCCATGATTCCTATCAACATTTTGTTGGATGCTTCTGCTTATCCATTGGCTTGGGCATGAGGTTGATATGATGGTGTATTCCATAATCAGCAGAAAAATAATTCCTCTTTTCCCCAGTGAACATTGTTCCTTGATCAGTAGTGATAGAATGGGGAATTCCAAACCTATGAATAATCTGTTCCTTGATGAACTGGATCGCATTCTTCTGTTCTTTTTTCTTCAATGGTATTGCCTCACCCTGCCAGGTGAGTAGTCTATAGCCGCTAAGATGAAGTTGTGCCCCTTTGATAACGCTGGATGAATCTTCCCAATCAGATCCATGGCCTATCCTCTGAACAGCCATGGCTTTACTATTGAATGTAATTCAACAGTAGGGATCCTCTGTATGCTTCCATATTTTTGGCACTGTTTACAACGTTTGGAATAAGTGATGCAGTCTCTTAGAATGGTCGGCCAAAAATAGTCATGTCTTCTAATTAACCATCGCCTCTTTACTCTAGAATGATAGGCTCCACAAACTCCTTCATGAACTTTCTTCATAACTTCTATGTTGTCTAGGAAATATAAGCACTTGAGTAATAACCCATCGAATCCTTTCTATATAGATCTTCTTCTAGTAGAACAAAATTTTGAGCTTGAGCCTTTGTTTTTTGGGGAACCCTCTTGTTTGGATTCTCTAAATATTCTTTGAATTATGTTCTTCAATCTCCAGTAATATTCAAGTCATTGTTGAAGATGTCCAAGTCGATCCCCCTTTCAAAAATTGAAGGGTGATTCTTCTTCTCTATCATGATGAGCTTATGGGTTAATTCTTCGCGTTTTTACGAGCTATTTGAGCATGCTCGCCCGGCCTCCTCATTTGAATCCCTAGGCACATGTTCAAATTCCACGTCAAGAGTCTAACCAGTTGAATGGTAGTAGTAAAGTAAGGTGTTAATAGAAAACTGTTGCACTTATACTCCTGTCGATTCTTAGAAATTACCCGATTGAGAATCCAATGACTGAGCTCTTTTGCCACACAATGTACAGTAGGATCACCAAACCATTCACTAAAGCTTCATATTCGACCTGATTGTTGGTGCATTCAAAGGCTAGATTGAAAGACAATGTAGTCTTTACTCCTCTTGGTGAGATAATCACTATTCCTGTACCAGCTAAAATTTTCGTGCTCGAACCATCAAATTTGAGGATCCATGGCTCTTTTACGCTGTAAATTTGACTCCGCACTTTGCTCTATCCCGACCTACAGGAAGGAAAATCAGCTGGAAATTTGTCAATGCTTGCCGCCCGGCGATTTATGTGGAGGAAAACAAACCCAGGTGAGAGATTACGAAGCGAGGACCATTGCAATCCTCCTTGTAATTAGTGGCCGGTTAAATATTGTAAAGGTCGATCGGCTTCATTAACTTCGAGACTTGATCAAAGTAATGTTTCGATTTAAAAATGCAGTACAAAGTCTAGAGGCAAACATAATTTTTCATTCGAATTCTTCTTTCTATTTGGGTTTTAAGACCTTACTATAATAATATACAACTTGCTCATGACCTTTATAATTGTTTTTGTGCTAAAAACGACTATTGACTCATTGTGGCTGATAAATATAATTTAAGTGGGTGACCTTGTATAGGAGGCATTAAAACAAGAGGTTTAGAGAGGTACTCTTTGATTTTGTCAAAATTTGCTTGATGTCGGTTCTCCCACGTAAACTCTTCCATGTCTTTAAACCACCCGAGTTAGAGAATTCCTTGGTTTTACTGTGCCGAGTTAGAGATAAATCTTTAAATATTTTTTGGAGTTTTTCTTGCTTTGTGGAGCATTGGTTGAAGCAATAGCTTTGCTTTGTTCTGATCCACTTCTATCCCTCTTTGGCGAACTCTAAATGCACAGTTTAGCGGATTAAGCTTCAATTGATGAAGTCTTATCCTCTCAAAGCTTTTCCTTAGATGATCTACATGCTCACTGGCTCTTTTAGTTTTAACCACAATGTCATCAATGTATACTTCCATGTGGTGGCCTAGCATGTAAATGAAATGGCATTCATTGCCACATGGTAAGTTACTACGTGCTTGAGGCCAAAGAAAGTATTGTGGTCAAATGTCCCTATGGAACCAAGACATCTAAAAGTAAGTCTTAAGTATATCTTCTACTGTTATTAAAATCTGATTGTAACCAGAGAAACCATCCATAAAGGACAACAATTCATTATTAGTGCTAGTAAAATCAACTAACATGTCACAATAGCATCACATACATGTCCTTAGGGTAAGCGACATTTAGATCCTTTAAAATCTACACATACTAGGAGTTTTCCATTTTTTTCTTCAACCTGAGAACAATGTTGCTAACCATTGAGCATACCTTGTAGGCCTAATGAATTTGGCCTTCAAGAGTTTCTTAATTTCCTCATTCACTTTCAACTCTAATTCCTTGGACATTCTTCTAGGTGGTTGTTGGAAAGGATAGAATTCGGGCCTAATGGGAAAGTGATGTTCCATAAGGCTTTATTCAATTACGGCATCTCATCATAATTCGAGCAAAGCAATCTTTAATTCTATTGCGAGGGGATATGATTTGTTCCTTAGTTAGTGGATAAAGAGAACTAATATAAGTAGTCCTCGCTCTTAGTAGTGTCGAGTAGATTTCTTATTAGGATCTGTATCTTGAGGCTTGTTGTCTTCCATTTTGGGAGGGCTCGCTCAGAATCTTCAATCTAAATTTCTTCCTCCTCTTCATCAGATTCTTCTTCATAAATGATTCGGCTCCACGAATGTCTTGGAAATTTGTTCTTCTCGACTTTTCTGTAGCTTGTTGCATATGCATTTTGAATGACACGTGCGGCGACCACATTCTCTTCATGAGAATAGTTGGTCATCGATCTTCTCGATAACCAAATCCTTTATGTTTGAAAGGCACGATAGCGATTATCTTGAGTTTGCGACAGTGCTTGAATGTCACCGCGGTATCTCTTGACTCCATGTATATTTCCTTGGAGTCCCGTTTCTTCTTTACCTTTGAATTTTGTGTGGACGAACTATTGGTCATAGTAAAATGGCCTCCATAAATTTGAAGTTGCAATGAAAAGTTTGTTTGTCTTGCCCATACCTTCTACTTCATCACCTTTCCAAACGCGTAAAAATTGGTGAAGGAGGACGGCGCCACACACACCAGTGTAAGCACGAATCTAGTCTCTTCCTAACAAAGCATTGTAATCGGTAGTAGAGATTAATCACGAAGAAAGTTAATAAGAGTCTTACTACCCACATTGGTGTCAAAGGATTACACTGAGGAGTCCTCGAGAGATTTCTCTGAAGTAAGTAGATAAACGCCTGTTTTAATCAAATCACCCGATGCCTTTCTAAAGCTCTCAACATCCTCGATGACATCATATTGACTCCTGATCCATTATCCACCAATACCTTAGACACTGGTTTACCATTAAAGTGTGCTCTCACATATAGAGGCCTTATGTGTCCTATCATCTCCATGGTAGCGTTTTTCCAATATCACCTTATGGGCTTTACTTTCTTTAGAGAGGTCAATGGTGATTACCTTATGATTATGCTTTTCCTCTGTTAGTAAATGTTCTTCTACGTACCTCACTAATCTTTCCCTCCATCTCTTTTGACTCGAAAAATATGGTAAAGTTAGAGAAATAGTAGAACATTTTAAAGAAATAAATGTACCTGCTCGGAATAGTTGTCGAAATCACTTCTTCATCAAATTAACTAGACTCCTCGTCTTATATAACCTTCCATCTAAATTTGGTTTCTTTGATTTGTTTATTTTCGACAATTTACTATGATGGCCTTGATATTTTGAGAAGTCCTTTATGAATCTTCTATAGAATCCATCATTGTAGCGACTAGAAACAAATATAATTTTCTAAAAAATGGCAAAATGGTAATTTCGGTCAAAATCCAAAATTTTCTAGATCTCGGATGTGAAAGCGAGCTTGTGTTAGGTCGTCTCCCGCAATCCCCAAATTTCACGTGATGTCGAATTTCGTCGAATTCCAAGACGAACAAAATTTCACGTTTTTCGAACCTGGCGTAGTGCGAGACAGCGCATTTTGAGTGGCTCACGATGTGCCCGCGTGTCGAGAATCTTAAATCAGTCAGCAGGCTCAAGTGTGGGGCCCATGGGTGACATGTGGCATCTCCTAAGTGGAGGAAAATCCTCAAAGTAGATGGGTAAGTGGATAAGAAATCCACTTAAGCCAATGATGGCTTGACATGTGGTAATGAGGGGGACAAAATGAGACTTTTCTTCTCCATTTTGGTTGGAATCCGGCGGTGGTGAGGAGCCGTTTTTGAAAATGGAGGGTTTTTAGAGAGAGAAAGTGCGAAACCCCCGCCTCTAGATTTCCGGTGGTCGGACCCGTGTCGGATCTGCCCGGACGAGCGAAGTTGTTCTCTGCTTGACAAGGCTACGCATGGGCACCGGTTTTGGGGAGTTTCGACAACTCCGAGAGGTAGGTGTCTTCTCTAACACTAGGTTATTTTCGGTTTTTAAGAGCTTTGTAAATGATTTGGTTGATTTGAGGCCGTAAGTGATCGTTTGATCGGTCCCAAAACTTGGGACCCGGGTGGTAGATATTTGCATTTTGAACTCGTTTTGGAGCGGTTAGAATTGGTTTTGTGTGATAATTTATTGATAAATTATGGTTTTTGGTGTTTTAGTGAAATGGCCGTGGATTTCGGGATTGCAAAGTGGGCAAGTGTAGTCATTTGCCACGGTTGGCTCCTTGCTCATTGGGACTCTTAAGCAGTCGGGTTGCTTAGTTGGACCGGAAAATTGTCCAAGTGTGTTGTAAGCAAAATATTGCTTGAATTGTGTGAAAGAAATTCTTAATGCACATAATTAAATGTGTTAACATGATATGGAATTATATAAAAATATAATTGTGTGTGTAAGCCATTGGAAATGGTGTGATTAGCCCACATTTGAGCTAATTTTGATGTTATTAATAGAATAAATAACATGTGATTAGTATGTGAATTGAATATGGCATGATGCATGTAAGGTAAATTTATGTTATTACATACATGATTATTAACATGAATTGTTTGGAAATGGCGCTGTCATTTTATATGCAAGGGCAACTGAAAAATTAGAGTATGGTACATGGCATGAAAGAGGAAATGAAAAATGGAAAATGGTTGTGAAAGGAATTTCAAGGAAGATTTTAAAAGAAGAATTCTGCGCTTGGAGAGTGGTCAGCGGTTAAATCTCGGTACGACCACTTATTGTTCGGAAAAATGATCCGGCCAATTCACCTCGAAGGGTAGTCCAATATATTTACCAAAACTCGGTATGATGTTTTCAAGAACAAAAAGCTTTTGTTTGAAAGCGATGTTTTCGCATTTGACTTAAGGCGTACTTAAGGGAATCGGTGAGGGCTCGAGAAGTGGGAAGGGTGAGTCGCATTCTCGCCAGTATCATGTAGACATTCAAGTAAAATCATGTATTTCTTGAATGTGTTTATCGACAGATCATTCGTAATAGCTTGGGTGGGAGTAGCCGTAGCAGGAGATTATCAGCTGCGGCATTCTTCCATGCTGTCGAGAATATTATTTCGAATGCAAGTGTTCGGAGGACGGCGGCTCATTAAGTAGCTTTGAGAAGAAAGCGGATTGTGGCTTGGTATTTATTTTGTACTGACATGTATTAACATTGTAAATCTTAATATATGTTGAGTATTAAGTGATGTAATCGCTCTTGAACTATAGCAATATAGTTGGGATGTATTTTGATGAGTATGATGTGTAAGTCAATGCGGCATTTACTCACGTGTAAAGTCTCATGACATGAGACATAGGTTTTCAGCGGGTTGACGTGTTGTCAACGAGACCCCGGGTTTTGGGGCGTCACAATCATGTTCCAAAAAACTTATAATCCCTTTCTTGTGGTAGGTGCGAGAGTTTCTATGATGGAAACTTTAGCTTGAGTCGACTTCTAATCCGGTAGAAATTTGGTGACCAAAGACAATGCCTTAGTACCATAAATGACATTTTTCCTAATTAAGAGCTAGATTTTTGTCTTAGCATCTTTGAAGTACAGTTTCCAAATTATGCAAACAATGTTCAAAACTGGATCCATAAACTAAAAATCTTCATCTCTTCTTTCAGATTCTTTGCTTCTTTTGGTTTTTTCTATGACATTTCTTCAAGTAATTTCCTTTTCTCCATATCTCTCAGTCTCTACATCCCTCTCTTTGGAGTTCTGATGAGCTTTTGGGAAAATTTATTATGTTGCATTACATGCCACTTTTGTTTAGGTGGAACAGGAGGAGGGACAACAAACCTTGTAAGTATTTTCCTCCTTAAAGTGTTTACGCGCTCATACGGAAAAGTATGTCTCTCTTTGGGGGCAACATTCTTTTCTTTAGAGATTTCTCCTTCTTGTTTTCCTAATTTGAATGGAATGGATACCTTGATTCTTTCCTTTTCTGCAATTGTAGACACTTTTACTTTTCTTTGTAATTCATCATATAAAGACAAATGTTGTTTTAGAAATCCATACCTTTCTTATCCACAAAATTAGGAAAACCTATTATTATCCTTCTTTGCATTGATCTTTGGCTCTCGGATCGAAGTAGCAACTATATTGAATGAAGACATTGGAGGGAATCTTCATCAACCACCATGACCTCCTTTTCTTAGGGAACTTCAATATTCCCTTGTTGATCCTGTCCTGGATAATATTCCTAAAACTCCAACAAACATGTACCATGATTCTAGGAGTTATGATACTTCTAGGTCTACTTTTCCCTAAGTTCCTCTTTGTTGGGAGTTTGGTGATCTTAGGGGAAATGTGATGAATTTCCTTCGAGAAGAATCAAATATTTCCTCGGAGTCTTTGACACATCAAAAGTATATTGTGTTTGTGTATTAGACGTTTATGACTTCTTCCATAAGTCAAGTGCTTTCTTCACTAGTATAGGACAGATAAAGAAACCTGTACTTAGGAGATATGCTATTGCAATTTCTTCAAAACTAACCTCTTAGTAGTAGGTTCCCATGGAGGTCTTTCTCCTTTGACTTTCTTTCTTGAGTAATTCTTCATACTTTATTACCTTAGCAAAAAGCTCATAGAAGTCTCATAACTCCATACCTTGAAATTTCTTCCTTAGCTCTATATCAAGTCCGCTTTATGCTATCTTCACGTATTGTTTGCGGGAGATGGATTTTGCATCATTCCTCATTCTTTTTAGAGAAGCAGTGATGTTATTTCTGCTAATTCTCCACCTCTTTGGAACACCCTTGATAATTCTGCTATGCAAATCTGAGTTCGGCTCTAGAGAATTTTTGTGGAACTTTTTCTCCATTTTCTGCCCAACTAATGATAGAATTCCTTAGCAATGTTGCATACCAGTAAAATCAACTCATGTTAATGAGTTAGGAAATACAGTTTGAGATAAGGGGAAATTTTCATGAATTAGCTAATTCCCCACCTTTGCCACAGTGAATTTAGCCACATGCTCCAAGGTAGACTGTCCATCTTCTCTAAAGAATAAAGATAATTCATGATTCTATACCCTCTTGGGTAAAGATTTTCTCTATCTATTGACTCTAGACATGGCTTATAGAATTTTTAGGCGTAGAGCTTGTCTAAAGAGCTAAGCGCATATGGATTCTGCACTCATAAACCTCATGTGCCTAAATTTGCTGGTGTGTTGGGTGGTTGTAATCTACCGGATGTTTGGTCGTACGGCCCAGTGCGAGACTAGTGTCCTTCCATTATGCATCTGTAGCAAGTCTACACAAGAGCCTTGAATGGTGGTTTTTTTATGTACTCTCCATTTTCTTGTTTTGTCTCACCATTATTCAACTTACGGAGGTGAAATGGGTCTTTCCTTTTCAAAGGGTTAGAAGGATGATTATTTTAGTGTCGGGTGCGCCCGTGACCGACCTACGACCGTTCACGCTTACAATTGTGGGATAAAATTACATTCACTTCAGGGAATGGTTCAGATTCAGTTGGACGAGACTGGTGGTTTTTCATTAGTAGCTCATTATTTTGTTCAGCTACTAGAAGACATGATATTAACTCTGAATATTTAGTAAATATGCGCTCTCTATATTGTTGCTGCAGGAGCACATTAGCGGCGTGAAACGTCGTAAACATTTTTTCTAAGATGTCTTCATTCGTGATTTTTTCTCCACATAGCTTCAATCCAGAGCTTATTTTAAATAGACGCAATTATACTCATTGACCATTTTAAAATCTTACTTATTTCAGGTGCATCTAGTCTGCGAGAGCTTTTGGTAAAATCACTTAGTTTTTGGTAATTAGATCTATCCTTCAAATCATTCCATAAGTGAAAGGATCTTTTATGATGAGATCACTGCGTTTTGAGATCTATGAAGATGATGATGTCTAAGGAAAATTAATGCTTTTGCATAGTCTTGCTGGGACTCTTCATTTCCTTCTTTTATTGTTTCTTCAAGATTCATGGAAGTCGGATGTATTTCAGCATCAAGAATCTATGATAGATAATTTTTAATAGAAATATCAATTGCCACAAACTCAATTTTGTGAGATTTGACATTTTGGTAAACTTTTAATATATGATAAAAAAAAATTGACAATATATAATTTTACCTTTGCGAAGTAGATTCGTCTTCGATAACGTTTGTAAAATAGTTGCATAATTGTAACTAAATTGCAAGAGAGAATAAGAAATGAAATTTTAGAGAATTAGACATATCTTTCTTGGTCATCTATGTAAAGCAGGGAAAAAATGCAATTTTTTTTTTTAAAATGGCAAAAACGGTAATTTAATTGTAGTACAGGTTGAAAACCTAAAATTTTCTAGATTCCCGGATAATAAGCGGACTTAGTAGTTAGATTGTCTCGCGAAATCTAGTTACCCGAATGAATTTAAGTCGAATTCACAGATAGTCGAATTTTCATGTTTTTTGGTGTGATGCGCTAGATGAATCCCAAAAATGAGATTTTTAAAGAAAATGCTGAAATTGTAAAAATAATTTAAAGAAAGTTAGTATAAGATAATTTGAATTTGAAGCGAGATGAAATAAATTGTTTCGAGTAACTGGACACGAAGCGAGAGGGGACACGTGGCACGACATGAGCCACGTGTCAAAGTATAAAAGGAAAAAAATCTCGTTTAGGAGAAAATATCTCCCCAATCCAGTTTTTGAAGCGGTGAGAGAGAGAGAGAGAGAGAGAGAGAGAGAGAGAGGAGGGAACTCATTTCATACGCAATTTCTCGGGTTTCGTCGGTCGAGTCGTCGAGACCCGAGTTAAAGTTCTTCGATCTGCGATGAGAGACTCTGGCGTGAACAGAAAGTAGGATTCCTTAGAAGATACGGGAGGGATTTGGAAAATCGGGGGGCAGGTTTAGGAAGTGTTTTAGGCTTCCTGCGGCCTGCCTACTTATTTCCGAGAGGTAAGTTCTTCACTGCTTTGGTTTTATTCCTACTTTTGGGCTGATTTTGGGATTAGTTGTGGGATGGTTTATGGCATGTTTGTGGCGCCGATTGGGAGGATATTGTGGGTACGGAGGAAAAGAGATTTGTTCGAGGGGATGGTTTCGGGTCAAATTGGCGTGTACTAGAGCAGACAAGGAGCTCTTTGGCACGCAATTGCGTAGCCGCACGCCGGCTTTTAAGCGCCCGGCTGGAGGCCGTATCTTCTCGTTCGAACTCCAGGTCGCGCATTCTTGGACTCTATGGAAAGAAATTTGAGTCTAGAATCGACCATATGCCTATGGATAGCATTTGGTGCCTGACTTTGCGAAAATTTAATTGTTGCACCAAGTGTTCTATTATATTGACATGTGAAGTGAAAATGACCCTCCGCTCTGCCTTAAGTTTGGAACTGATTTTTAGTTGGGAAAAATGGGGAAATTATAGAAGTGTCCTTCATGGAAATTGTGCGCATCAGGTGGAAACGATGTTAGGATTTTGAATGCCTTAAAATTGGGCATACATAACCCCGAGTTATGGTCAGGATTTTCTGGGGCGCCACGAGGGCTGCCACATTTTGGCCGAACCTATTGTCCAAATTTTTGGGGTGATTTTCGGTTGGGAAAAGTAGAGAATATGAATTTAGTATCGTGAAAGAAGTGTAGGCTCTATCTGAGAACTTGATGTTAGGCTTTTTGAATCGCCCCAGTCGGACCTTTATAGCCCAAGTTATGGCTTGTTTCGCCACTTTGCTAAAGCAGTTGTTTTTAATGGTTTTGTCGGATTTTAGGGTACATTGGGGACTAATTTCTAAACTAAGTTCGGAACTATTAATGATTACATGATGGCTTGTTGTGTGGGAATCTACATGCATGGTAGTGCTTGGATCGAGTGTCGTTGTTTGACTAAGAGTGATGTGTTGGATGTGATGTGTGCTCTAACATGTTGACATGAGATGAGTTATATGTGCAAATGGCCCGTGACATGGCTTTCGATTGTGAGTGTGCCACTACTTGATAATGTAGTGACTGTTGGATGTCAATATGTGCACTCCAACATTTTGACGTATGATGAATTGTTATGTGCAATAGCCATTACATGGCTTGCTTGTGTGTGTCATTGCTTGATCATAGAATGACATGTTGAATGTGAATGTTGATATATGTTTGCATGAAATGATTTATGGAAGTCGTATACCGGAGGTGATGTGATTGTCCGCGACCGTTAAGTAGTTTGGATTGTGTTGTCCATGTGGCATTCATTGTGCATGTAGCATGATATACATGCAATGGCATTGCATTGCATTTATGCACAGGACATCGCATGATATGGATGTGAATGCATGGTAAAGATCGACACTGTGTTTGGTGTTTGATGGTATGTCGTGAGTACATGATACATCGACACTGTGTTTGGTGTTCGATGGTGGGCTCGGTAAAATGGAATGACGTCAAAAGTAGGAATCTCACGGTTGCATAACGAGAAAAAGGAAATGAAAAATATGTTTGTTGGATATAAACGAATGGATAGGTACCTCGGGTGAAAAAGCTCGCCCGATTATGGTGAGGCGTAGTCCCCTGACGGTGAAAGGCCGTAAATTAATGCGGGTTTGCGGGCATCAATGAGACACGAATCCGACCGCAACACACGGGACTTGGTAAAAACAAGAGTGAATGTCGGAGTTTGTCCAGTAGTTTGATTTATAAGACAAAAGCTTTTGTTTTGGAAAAATGGTCATTGATGGAGCATAAATAAGCTTTTCCACCCAACTTGGCGTATGCGTGTGTGAAGGAGTCGATGAGGACTCGGGACATGGGACAGGGTGAGTCACATTCTCATGTAAGCGTATAGGCGTTGAGTAAGAATGTGTATGGTTTTTCTTAGATGTGTGAAATGGCGTTGCGTGTTCGCTTAAGTGAGGTAGCTGCCCAGCGGAATTATTCTCTCTTGGGCATTCTTCATGCAGATTGTAAGACCCACTTTGGTCACAGGGTTGTGACGGAGGACAAATGATCTTCGAGGCCGTGATTTTGAAGGAAGTCGAGAATGTGGCTTTGATAATATTTTTGTAAGCTATATTAGAAACGAAGCTAGTTTTAATATATGTTACGTATAAAGTGTTGTAATAAATTCTTATGGACTATTGATATAGTTGTATATTATGGATATGAAAAGATGGGCAGATGTGTCATTCACATACATTGAGACACTTGGATGGATGTGGATATATTGTTATACGGGTTGTATATTGGATGAGAGCTCCTCGAACAAAGGGCTACGCCCGATTTTGTGAAAATATAGATCTCGATAAATGGAACATAACGGTGCGATATCGGATCGCGCGTGTCATGAGGTTTCCAAGTAGGTTGGCGATTGGTCGATGGACCTCGGGTTTTGAGGCGTCATAGCTCCCATAAGAGATAAAGATATCATTATAGGCATTTTAGTTGTCTATTCATTCCTTGAATGAACATTCCATTCACATGTATAACATTTAAAGTGCTCGAGTCTTAAGCTTTCGCCATCTCTATAAGTATTTAGCAAATTTCGAAAATACAAAATTTTAAAAATTAATCTTCCAAAATATAAATCTACAATAACTAAAAAATACAAAAAAATAAAATAAAATAAAATCGATGCCCGCTAAACTCTTCATCTAGTCTAGATAGTTAAATGTCTTACCGTTTATGCCATTTCACTTTCCATTGTACGGATGAGGCTCGGACGTTATTTGGCCGGATATTTGGGAAACCACAGGCGCCCCTTTTTGATACCTCGAAACCTTGGTGAATTTTGTAACGAATGACAACACATGTCCTGAAAGTCTATTCAACAATTATATGAGGAGCGTCTTGTGGTTAAAACAACTCATTCGGGTTTGGCTTCACTCAATACTATTTCCACCAAATAGACTAATAATGCAAATATAATGGGCAAATCATGGGATAATGGAGCTTTCTTTTCATAATTTTCCAGAATTCGTCAACTATCTTCAAATAAAAAATAAAAAATAAAGTTACAATCCAACACTTTGATCCATCGTGTTATGTCATGTGGATCGTATTGAGAGTAAAGAGGAATGATGTCGAAACGAGCCATGACATGGCTCATATTGAGGAAATAAAGAGAGGACAAATTAATCGAAGCAGGCGATAACGTTCTATAAGCATATCCTCTTTGTTGAGATGAAATAATAGGTTAGGAGTGCAAGGGCAAAAACCCCATGATACATTACATTCAAAGTATAAGAGTATTTTTTATAATTTGATCATATCTAAGGTTGTTATAAATACCACATATGTAACCCTATTTCAATGATAATGAAAATTTTGAACGGGTGTAGACACATTATCAAACCATGTAATTCCTATGTTCTTCGTATTTTCTCCCTTATTTCTATCACTATTGCCGCACGAATCACAACAATATAACATTCTATAAGGGCTTGCTCGATTTAGCAGAATCTTAGTTTCCTCCTCACTAGTAATCATTCTAGTCATAAGTGGCTCAGAGGTTTATCTGATTTATTAAGCTTCAAATCATATTTGAATCGGCTCAGCCCTGTTTGCTCCCCAATGATTACATTCAAGTCCTTGAGGCAATAGAAGGTTTATTCAGTCGTGCTTCTGAGTTTCCATGGGATTGGTTGAGATATGCATAAACTAGCCCGACAATCATGGTTATTAAAAATTAAAAAATTAAAGAGAACCAACGAACTTCTTTATTGTCCAATGCCCAAAATTGAGGAATGGGGCACAAGTGGTTCTATGACCAATGATTCAACATGTGGCTTGTAGACCATGCTGCCCCGGTTACGTGGTTACAATCAGTGGCAGCTTAGCTGAAAGACGGGCAAAAAAAGTGTTGAAATTTTCCATCATATTCTTCTCTCATGTTCAAGAGATTAGCACTGAATAGATAATACATCAACATTAGTTTAGATATTACATTTGCTACTCAGAAGAAGTACTGAATACTGCTTTTCGAGAAGTAAGGATGTCAAGGGGAATTCAGAACTATGCTGCCTGTGGAATCTTTCACTAGGTTTAGCAATAGACTTTAGAAGAGTCAGTTTTACTTGTCATAGGCTCTCAGAAGATTATGGATAGTAGCGCTGCACATAGAAATGCTTTTTCAGATCTCAAGAACAGTTACTGGCTGGAAATTTCCGCCATTATAGGTGGCGAAACTCCCATCTTTCTATAGGTTTCCGCCTTCCTGATCTGATTCTATACCGCAAATATTAATAAAGCCTGAATGTGTCCAGAAGATCATAAAAATAACTGTATTTCAATATTAGAGGCAAAGGAACATAATCATAGCGGAAAAAGCATACACCATTGGACCTAAATAAGTATCAGACCTGAAGCAAGTACTCATGTAAACCAAATCAGGTAGACCAAGAAACATAATTACAAACAATTTGAAATGGTTATAAGCCAATATTCATTTCCTCAATGTTCATAAGACTTGATCTCATCAGATCCAGAAGTTAACATGGTGAACATTGAACGCAAAAGTAAAGAAATTGAGATTCAATTAGATGTATATTTGTTGCGTATCATAATGAAAAAAAAAACCAAAAATACAAATGTCACACTACAAAAAACAGCCCAAGGCACTGCAGAAGGTTGACATGAATAATAAATTTACAAGCAAAAAGCATAAAGTCAATCTAAGTTCAACCGTACCTATATCTGTTTAGACTTCCATCCATTGTGTGAAGAAGATTATATAGTGAATTGGCCCTGCATCACATTTGACATTTACTAGTGAGAGAAGTATTCAGAGAACAAGAGAAGCCAAGTTCAATGATTCTTAGAAGTGAAACAAAAAGGATGGGTTTCAAAGATAACCTTGCCATGGCTGCCACACATTGAATGAATTGGAGGTGACAAATATTTTAAATTTATAGAGCTTGTTTCCTTCATACATATAAATTTCCGCAAGATCCTTAGAAAATATATACCAACAGCCACAAAGATTTAGTTAGCATAGGCATTTCCAGTGCAGCCTTTACAGAACCTGTTTACTTTTCCTTTTCCCTCTCTTCTTTGGGGAACCGTTCTTAGGGATCTAAGAGAACTTCAAGATGCATTTTGTGACAAAAGCACTTCAAATTGCTTATGTAAACTCTCATGAAGCCAATCAGGATTTCTGCATGTAATTCCTGGGATTCTCCTTTATGCTTCTCTTAACATTGAACAGCAGTCAATAGTCCTTGGCCTGGATTTTAACTTACTCAGAAGATTCCCAACACGCTTTTGACCTAATGCCTCTGGCCTCAAAATGCTAGCAGGTGGGGCTGACATGTATTTCCGGACATATCTTAAACATGGCAATACTTGGCCTTCAAGCAAAGCATAAGCGAAAACAGACACACGTTGCCCATTGTCACTAATGGGCACACTATGCAATGGAAGCTGCCATAGATGAGGGCCAAAAGTGGAAATGACCCAACAAAAGACTTGATCAGCTAAGGGTTCATAATAAGGTTTGGGATCTAAAAGGGGTGCAGAGAAGCTGCACAAAGGTGCAGCATATTTAACAAGCCAGTCTGGTTTCACAGTCGTTACTCCATGCATGTATGGCCGTTTTGTATGCAGCAGTTCACTGTATACCAAAAATTCTGGGGCTGAATTTGAAACAGATGACCAACAATGGAGGAATACAGTTTCTTTAACCATGCAAGCTTGATACCGAGCTGCTTTAGCTTTTCTATCACCTTCTGATGCACGAGATTGCTCTAGTGCGTTTAGCAGCCCTATCTCTTAACCAGCACAGATAGCTTGGCCTAAGAGTTCCTCCTCATTCAGTAAAAGAGGATGCTTATCAGGAGGAAACCCTCCAAGCATGTTCTGTATCCTTCATGGTTCCATGAGGCCATGAAAATTCCTCGTTCGCACCAATGGTGCTGATTAAATACCAGTTAGAGAGTAGCTGCTTTCTCTCAGCTTGGACATTTCCTCCAAAAGGTTTCAGGTGCATCAGATTCTCATTGCAAGTCCTGGACTTTGAAAGTTCAAAACAACTACCAAAACATAGGCTACAGTCAGAGCATCACTACTAGGATTAGAAAATTTATACGTGACACTTTAGCCATTTCTTTCAGTTTCTTTTCTTCAACTTCTGTTGTTTATCCAGCTTAATAACATCCATTAACAGTAGTATGGAGTTTTCTCAGCCTGGTCTAATCCATCATTACTATGTTGGTTTCCCTCAGAAACTGCATAACAAAGGGTTTGGTAAACAGTGCAGCAGCTGCTGCTGCATATCCTAGAACCAAATTGGCTACAGGAATTATAACCTCTTGTCCTCATGATTTGGATAACTGTAGCAGCATTCGGGAGTGACGAGGACTCATGGGATAATGTGCCATAGCCTTCCCAAAAGTGTCAGTTTTCCTTGGCTGTCGCGCTTCAGAGCCTTCAAGCACCGTTCTGCTTCTACCAAGGCAATGGCATCAGGAGGTTGGAAATGGGAAACTTGCAACCTGGAATATAGGCAGAAATCTTAAAATAAGCAAGAATTCAAATTATAAAAAATATTAGGCAGATATAGTTGTATTTCATAGTTACACAAATACCCTAATAAAATCCTGGAATAAGTTCAGTGACATTAACAACCGGAAAAAAAAATATACCTACAGTAAATAGCAGTACCTAAACCAAATAATGACAGTCCTAAACTAAAAGCAGCACCGCATACGCCAATGCATGTCCCTACAGAGGCAGATGGGAGGTGGGAAATCCATCAACACCCATATGTTATCAATGGTATAGTGAGACATGCCATTCATTTCATTTTTCCTCTTCTTTCTTTTTTATCTTTGTTTGTTTTAGTTTAAGCTAGTTAAAAAGAGCATGGCAATCTAAAGTTTTCAGTATGTTTCTAGTCAACCACTTGGGTGCAGTTGTAACAAGGGAGGAGATCCCATCAGTAATGTTACTGCATTCTAATAAACAAATCTCAACATAGACTGCTTTTCTATATGTTCATCCAGGATACATGCAACAACAATTAATCATCCTTTGGTTAAACCATAAATATATTGAAAGATTTACAAGGAGAACAATCAAACACTTAACTAGCACCAAAAGTATATATAGAACCCACCTTATCAATATCCATGGACTTCATGAGAAGTATGACACCTTCAACAGGTTCTTTTGATATTTCAGCCACAGAGAAATCAGGAAGTATGTTCTTAAAAACGAAGAAGAATAAGAGAGCCCAGTGGCAATGGCCAGGTCCAGTTCTTCCAGCTCTCCTGCACGTTGGGCTGATGCCTGCTTAGTACTGGACTTCATCACGTTTCCATGCCATTAGAGCCAGGTTGTAATTCTTGACCTTTTCTCTTCCCATCAACAGCATATGTTATGCCTGGAATGGTTCAGGCGTTTCAGCCACATTAGTGGCGACTACAACAAGCAGCTCACATTCTTTGATCTCTTGGAAATGGCTGCGCTGCGGCAGGCAACGTAACAAGAGGAAGAACACAGTGCACCAGCAGAAAGACCATTTTCCCCATCCCTTTTCTTTCCCATATTATGATTGGATTTGTCTGCTGGAGTATCAATTTGACTTCTTCCCCTTTGGAATTATGGTTTGTTGCAGTTTTTCCAGTAAAGTGTCAAAGCAGCCTTAAGTGAAGCAAGACTCCCATCCTCTCCTAAAATATCAACAAGATTATCATCATCCTCTGTAGTTTCAGGTCAAATGGATCCCCCATCACTAACAACTTCATTTCCTCTCTGTCTCTGAATTATCGATAATTCTGGAATCATTTTCATCTAGATCACCATGATCTTCATCACTTAAATACTAAACCTGTCAGTTTGCTGGTTGGCTGAGTTTTCTTGAATCTCAAATGCTTCATTGATCTCCTCTATATTAATTCCTCAACAGAGTTCATCTCAGAGACTACAGTGACCTCATTCCTATATTCTGTTTTGAACTATTCAACAGCATCCAGCTCCTTGAAGCTTTCCGTAGCTACTGGCACAAATCTCTACTTCCCTCTGACCAGTGACAAAGACAAGTATGCCACCCTCTGCGGCGGCCTCTTGTGAATAGACAAGATCTTTTTATAGAGCGACCTTGATATAATCCACAATCTCTCTGTTCTCTTTGAGAGTGTATTGTTACAGAAATTGTCTGGTAGGAACTTCAATAATGGGCGGAGGAGTTTGGAACAATCTTCTTCCAGAGATGAAGTCTTCAACTCGCAATGTGGCACTCATCAGCACAAGTTTTAATTGTGGGACCATATTTTCAGCACTAATTCTCACCCCTGATAGCACCATCTGTTGTTGCTCCT
The DNA here is from genome assembly GCA_016808115.1 of Tetrastigma voinierianum. Classification (NCBI taxonomy): domain Eukaryota; kingdom Viridiplantae; phylum Streptophyta; class Magnoliopsida; order Vitales; family Vitaceae; genus Tetrastigma; species Tetrastigma voinierianum. The sequence continues at coordinate 29,054 of JAEQBH010008946.1, forward strand.
CGTGCCTTAACTTCTGCAATCAACCATAGATTGTATTACAGTAAATAAAGAAAGAAGAGACAGTAGGACCCGCGTAGTTTTATTAATAGCACTGCTTTCTCTTTTCTAGTGACTTAGATAACACGGAAAGCATACCAATTAGTATGTCAGTGTTTAAACTCCTCTCATGAGCCTCATCCAAAATTATGACAGAGTAGCGCCTCAATGAGAAATCATTCTGCATTAGCAAAGATGGAAAGGAACAGATAATTCTAATAAATATGCCAAACTTTAGGCCCAAGGGTAACAATCAACAAGGAAATACAACCTTGAATGGGAAACAAACAAAAAAAGAAAATTGTAAGCACAAAACAGTAAAATCCTAGTTATCAAAAGAAAAAATTTAGGCAGTTCTCAGAACAAAAATCTGAGAGAATCCATATAACCCATTAAAGATTCAGAAAGAGCTAACCAAACAAATCTAAGACTCATATTGGTAACATATTGCCAAGTACTAAACAGGATAATTGAAATTCCTAACACAGCTGATTTTCAATAAAAATAAATGTCTACATCATGCCATCCTCCAGGAGAAATCAAATGATTATCCAGGTCATTTTTACTTAAAGCATCTAAATGATATCTGAGGTTCTCAATTATACACCCACAGATTCTTCTTAAATGATCTTTCTTCTAAACAAACAGTCACTTGGAGTGCTATTTCCAAATACCTCAAAAGATCTGGTTATAGCAGTCCAATGAAATCTTCTTGAAGAAAAGATGCTCAAATTTAGCTGGACTACCATAAACTGATTGAGATCCCAAAATTATTTTATTAGATTTTTTTTTGACAAGGAAATGAGAAGAAAATATATAAAAGCAGCAAAAATATTTTTCTAGAATTTTTTTAATCCATTAAAGGAAAAGTGCTTGGATGCTTTCTTTCCTGTGGACTTAATCCTAATGCGAAACATAGTTGAATTGCCCATTCCATTGTAATTCCTTTGAAGAAGAGCAACTTCCTTCATCTATTTCTTCACCATGTCTTACACTCTTTGCATTAAATTTTTTTATAATTGCGGGTGTCAGGGCGAGCTTGTGTGTACATCAGCTAACAATCCCACAGGACCCAAAGTTAGATGGGTAAACCCTACACTGGCCCTAAGGGTTTGCATTAAATAGTAATTGGGACTTAATTCCACTTATAACAAACTAATGCGAGTGGGAAATATATAAACCCTTGTTATCCACTTGTCATCGCAAGAGTGAAGGAGGCTGCTCACGTATATTCAAGGAGTAGCATATATCACATATTAAGTCCTATAAATATGAAACAATCAAATTACAAATCCTCAATTATTCCTATTTACTTGGCAACTAGACTCTGAATAATAATGAATGACAAAGAAATGCTAAGATATATGATAAGCCTCCCATCTGCTATACCTACATGAGGAGGCAAAGACAAGGAAAGGAAGCCTGTCATCAAGGGCGCCTGGCAGGAGAAGGTGGCCAGCAACAGGGGAATATGCTTTAGGAGGACTCTAGTGGAGAATCAGGCTTGGTTGTTAGGACACCAGCTTTGTGGCAGGTGTGCTGGCTGTTTAAAGGGAATGTTGGGGGGGCTGGGGGAGGGTATTATTTTTGTATTAAGGGGAAAACTGTTGGGAGAGCGCAGACCTCTCAAATATGCACTCATTGCTTTCTGATTGTCATTTTTACTATCAAATAGGTTCATTGACAAACTGGTTTTGTTATTGCTCTCTTTTCCCTCTGAAATTCTGTTGAGTGTGTGCTTGAGTGTATCCAATATGCTGATCCACTTTGCTGATATGAAATGTGGGTTCCTTGATGTGATCCAGATAATAAAGTGGTTTTAAGACTAAAGAAGAAAGAGTAAGAATCTGAGTTTCTTTTACTTAACATTGAATAGAATCTATTTTCCTTCTGTTAATTTTCATTGCCTCTCATGATGCTGGACAATCCAAGTACTAAGCAGAGAATTCCCACAATAGGTCCAATTTAATAATCTGAAAGGCATGCCACTAGGCTTAACCAATGGTTAGGGTTAGGGAGGAGGAGGGGACACAAGGAGGGGACCAGGTTTGAGTCCCAGTGGGGACAAAGAATGAAAAAAACACTTACCTATCAAAAAAAAAAAAATTCTGAAAGACTGAGATGTATTATATTGCATACAGTAGTGAAGTGCTTCAAAATGTTAATGTGATAGAACTACTATAGCATAGAAAAGTGAAATGTGATCTATCATGGCATAGAAACTATTGCCACTCTATTCACTCTCTTTTCCCTTTCATCCTTTTTCATTTTCTCCCACGATGCTGGAAAATCAAATTATTAAGCAAGAATTCCCATAAGTCAGTTTGTAATCTGAGAGAGAGAGAGAGAGAGAGATAGGTATCATATAGCATACAGCATGGAAGTGCATCAAAATATTAATGTGATAGAACTGTTATAGCATAGACCAGTGAAATGTGATCTATCATGGCATAAAGCAGCTAGATGCTTCAAAAAATGACAATGTAGTCAATCTTTTAAAGATCATAAAACCATGTAACTAATTTGAATCCATTTTAGTCCTTCAAGTTACACTGAACTAAATAGTTAGTGAAAGAAAAACCTGAACTTCTCTTAGCAAAATTCGTCAGTCATAAGCTTGATGGAACAAGCGCTCTCCCGATCATCTTGTCATGCGACTTGAAACCCAACTTCTTTACCAAGACTAAGACCAAGCTCAAATGCTACTCGTAGCTGTGGCAAGGACAGCAACACGTGTGGCTGGGTGACACCAATAACACCACCGAGCACTGGCCTGCTTTGAGCCAAATCCAGCTTCATAAGGAACTAAAAAGGCCAAAACAAAAGCAAATATTAACATAGATGTTGAATGGAAAATCTAGTCTCAGTTCATGAGGAAAATTATAACAAACATGAAGTTCTAACCTGAGGAACTTGAGTGGTTTTACCGCACCCAGTCTCTCCACAAATAATAACAGCTGTGTGATAATTTATTGCTTCCATTATTTCTTAACCATCATTGCATAGGTAAAGTCCTTCCATTTGTTTTCAACTTCGGTTGGCCTTGATGCATGCACTACGGTTGGGATTGGTTAAAGGCTGCGAGAACAATCTAGTTAGTTGTTTATTGGCTCCTGAACTGAGTTCAGATTCAATCTAGCTTTATCCTGCCCCATATCAAATCCCCAACCTCTCATTAATCAATAGCAGTGTTGAACAGGTAAGATAATACTAAATTAAAAATAAAAGAAAATGCATCCAATGCGCAGTTCTTTTGTAAAGCCTGATTTATATCATAGTCCTAGCATAAACCAAAGGCATAGAATATACCTTTGACTTGATGTTTTTATGGTCATCAGCAGTACTTGATGTTGGTGTAGAATTTCTCCTATCTTGCATAGATGTATCATATTTCTCCTCAGAAACTTCTTTAGCTGGCAGAGTAGGACTATGTATGTATACTGTTTGCATGTGGAGTCCAGTGCTACAAACTACCTCTGAAGAGGGCCAAAGAGAAATAGAAGCATTATTTAGGACTTTTCTTTTCCATCCTTGGTCGCACAGTATCAATCTTATCAAACTCCTGCCTGGACCACGTATTTTGCTTCAAATCAGATTCCATTTTTGCAAGAAGCATGTCACGCATCTTGACTCTTGAAAGGTTGATCACTATGTGGCATTTCTAAACCTGCCTTAGAAAATTGTACTGCCCTCCTACGTTTCTCCAACATAGTCTCAGCTACACTAACATAGCATGATGGTGAACCAAAACCTGCAGTGATTCTTTTAAATAAAACATGGATCAATCCAATGATACAAACCGACCAAGGTTCTGCGAAGCCTGTAACAGTGCAAATGCATCCTCCCAAATCTTGTGTTCCCTGAACATGTGGCCACCGTAGTCAGCAAAGACTTTTGTTGGGATGGAAGAGATGAACAGAAAATCAACCATTCAGAAAAAGATCAAAGTGTTAACCTACTCTAATGTCTCAATGATTTTCGACAGCAAAAAGTGATTTCTTCTTCTCCTCTATAAATAATTTGGATTTGTTCAAATCCAGAGGACTTGGTGATACATAAAACAGACTGGTAACCCCTCACATATACACAAGAACATACCTCCAACTTCTTCAACTTTCTTTTCTGAGAGGCACCCAACTTTCGGGTTTCATTTGTTTTAAACTTTTCCTACACAAAAAAAGAAAAAAGAAAAAACCATATTCCAGCTCTTACGCAATATAAATAACAAAAATAAAGCTTTTTAACATATACGGTATACATGCATGCCTTTCCTCTTCTTCCTTTCTTTTCAAGCAACACAGTGCATTGCTATCATAAACCTTTCGACCAAACAAATGCAAAGAAAAGAGATAAATGTCTACCATCCATAATAGGAGAATTTGAAATATATTGATGACAATAACTTTTATTAAAAATAATACAACCATTGATAGCAATTTGATACATCCGATAAAGAAAACAGAATTTCAAACCATGACATGAAAACACTCACCAATGGAGTTAAATAGTTTCATTAACCTAGTTGAACCGGAGATTTCTATTTCCTATGTCCAACATTGTAAAATTCTAGACACAAAAATGTTATTTTATTAAAATGTAATTAGTAGTGGAAAATATTCCATTATTTCAGCGTTGACACGTGCCTGTTTGTTGAGATTTTACCCTTCCTCTCAGGCTCGTTGTTGTGGGCAGAATTTGAACTTTCTTACGTCTTTGTTTCTCTCTCACTACCTCTCTTCTTAACTTCTTCTTACCTTAGTTCAAATCTCTTTTTCCCCATACCCTACTTAATCTCTAGAATCAATGGGAACAAATAAAAGGGATTCATTCTTGGATGTTTCTTACCTCCATAAATCACACTTGAAGGCGCTCTGGGTATTTTCAAAACTGACTCCATCATAACTGAGTTATAGCTCCTCGACAAAACCTAATGAAAAAAATTGAATTTCAGGTAAATAACTGCATCAGTGGAAATACAATAATTTTCGGATATGCATTTGATTCTTAAACTCATCTTTACACAAAATTAAAATACCTCTGAGAGAGATTGATAATTTTCTATTAATGAAAAATCTTTTCAGAAAGCAGTTTCCAATGACCCCAGGCAAAACAAGAAAGAAGCAAGAAAGAGACTTGCGGAAATCGAGGTTCCTGCGTGTGGCAATGCGGGTGGGGAGCTTGAAAAAGCCCTCAATGTTTGAAGGAAGTTGAATCTGAGTAAATCTTTGGGCGGTGCTGTGGTTGACTCCGATTGCTACAATCCCTCCATGACGCATGTCAGAATTTTTGAGCCCATATATCTAATATTCGGATTGAAAGCCTTATCACAGATCTAAATTTTCACAAATAATTGAAACTTATAGCAAAAATTTTCTGCTCAGTTGGAGTCCTCTTCTTAGAAGAAAATAAGCTCGTGGCATTTGGTCTTCTCTCTATTTGGAGTGGCTTAGAAGATGCACTCTCTAAGAGGAAATATTCCTAGTTGGTTTGGTTATTTTGTGGGAAAGAAGAGGAAAGACTGAAAAGCTACTCCCCTATGTCTCTTTGGAACATTATGGGACAAGAGAAATAGGAGATCTTTCAAGGGAGTTTAAGTTCGATTTCATTAAAAGCCTGAGTCCATCATAATGCTCAATAAAAATGAGGAAGCTCAATAGAAAATTTTGGAAAGGAAAAACACTTGAAGACGAACCTGTTTTCTGCGTAATAGTCAGAATTCTTGACAGTATAAATCTGGAACACAACATTCACCGCTGGTCTTCAGAATAGATTCCTCTACCTCAGTTGGCCTCGACAACTAGCCAAAGGTGAATAAATGGTGAAATATATATTCTAGCCAAATTAACTCCACAAGTTATCATCTACGACAATCTATAACCTCAGGTTCACACAATATAACATTACTGAAATCATGAGCACAGAGATGATCATTTTATAGGCTATATCTCCCAATAAAAATTTCCCCATATTTTTAAAGGTTCTATACAAAGATGACATAAGTAAAGTACATTCTTCTATTCTAAATCTATGCTTTCTCTTGTATGTAGGTAGAGGCAAGGAGGAGGATTGCATAAAACATCAAACCTAAGATAATGGTTGGTTCATTCCAGACAAAGCTTGCAGTTTTCTGCATCTTCAGAGAAAAAAACAGATATCTTCAGATTCTTCTACCATCTTAGAAGCAAAACACATGAGACCTCAATGCATGCAATTAAATGAGATTCGTATCCATAACAATGAAATTTAAGTTATAGAGACAACCTTGAATACCTACCTCTAGAAGTAGAGAGATCATACAAAGGAAAACTATGGCTTTAAAATTGTGAAAAAAAATGTAAGTTTTTAGACAAGTTTCTCCTTGTATAGCTTTGGGAATTTCAACTGTAAACCATTAGCCATCTATGAGGTTGTTCTTGGCATTCTGATGAATAGATTTCATTATGAGTTTGCATCTGCAGATGCTTAGGTCTCAACACCTCCTGCTCCACACCTGCTGCCTACACAATCTTTCCTCATGACTCACATGAATACCCAAACAAACAACCTTCTGTGATTGATTAAAAAAATCATCTCTGCTTTCTGTCATGTGATGGAAGAGTCCATGAAGTTGAGTTTGGACATATAAGGAGAATGGCACACAGTTTAGTGAAAAAATAGGGGCAAGCAGTTTAAGCTGGATTTTCCTAGTTAGTAGTTTACCTTTTTGTCTTTAAATTCGTAGTTCATGAGACATTGAAGTCCAGATCTTGGACGTCTAATGTCTCACCAGATCTAATCCCCACCCTTGAAATAATAAAAAAACAAACAAAAAACCAAGATCTTGGAAACGGAAATGAGAATCAAAACAGATAAAACCAAATTTACCTAAAAAAGGGAGACAATTCTAGGTTTACACACAATTCAGAAGACGAAATCCCTGAATCTTATATAGATCAAAACAGTTGAATTGAAGAAAGTAGGTTCCATGATCCAAGACAGTTATAACTGTGAAGCAATTCGGAAAAGCCAATCTAGAAAATAAAAGGCAGCCTCAGGTTATTGAGAAGTAGCGAAGCTCGTGAATAGAGCAATTGGGGTGGAGGCTTTCAGGCCCAGAAACCCTTCTTAGAGAGAGCTTTCAAACCTCGCCCGTTAGAACTAGAAGACAGTGAAGACTAGGGTTGGCTCCTTTAGACGAGATTCGACCGTTTAGGATCCAGACGAGAAAGAGACTAGGGTTTTCTTTACTTATTACGACGCATTTGTAAACGCTTAGAAGCACTGATTGTAAATGCAATTCAAGCTGAGTATAAATGAATTATTAAAATAAATAAATGATCCCAATAAAGTAAAAATAATAAAAATAATGGATGTTGATTGTTTTTCCTAATCAAGAGCTTTGAAAAACAGTACTTTAGGCACTTGTTTATTAGGTAGAAAATTTTAAATTTTCTCTGTTGGCTTTTAAGCAGAGAAAAGCAGCAGTTTAGTTCACGAGAATAAGGCAATAATTTTGAAAGCGAAATAGATTATTTTATTTTCAAGCGTTTTATATGAATCGGAAAGCAATTAAAGTTGTTTTTCGCTTGTTTGGTCGAGTGGCCGATTAATGAATGGGTTGAAAATGGCTTGTCTTCAATGAGTCGAGTGCGAAGCGTATTTTAAGAAAGTAATGAGATTAGAATACGTTGAAAATTTACCGTATTACAGTTTTGGATGAGTTGAAAATTTTGTGAGTACTAACTGAGGCGAAGCATATTCTTTAGGATTTTCGCATTGGATTAGACTACTCATATTTTTATATATCCAATGTCGGCATTAATATTTATTAATTATATTTTAATATAATTATAATATTTAATAATATTAATTTGGAGACTAGTCCTAATAAGTACATTAATATTTTAATATAATATTTATTTATTTTTATTTATGGAGGAGTTGACAAATCTTAATCGTCGGGCTGAGGAATTTGTTGCCATCTATTAATACCTATCCCTAAGAGTGGTGAAATAGTGCCCCCGAGCCTCCAGCTAAAGGAAGTCGCTTATTATAAATTTTAGGTTGTGTAACCGGGGTTGTGATGATATACACCCTTTGAGGAATTGCTGTTTAACATGATTAGACGTTGCTATTGAAATTTGTTGAAGTTCCTCCTTGCTCCTATGGGGAGGAAGATCTTAGTTTTAAACTTGTTTAGGAGCGATGAGGTGCGCAACCGCAAAAATTTACGGGGCTGCGGAGTTCGATTGATAGTTGTTTCGAGCTCGTTAGGCTATTGCGCGATGGCGAGAAGTTAGTTATGACATACAGTAGATTTATTCGTAATGTCGTTAGCCAATCTCGGCGTTGAAGAAGTTAATGCAACGATATTGAAATGTGTCAATGAAAGGACGTCGTGGGGAGGATTATATAAATGGATGTTGGTGTGCTGATATTTTTTAACTTCGTCCAGGGTTTTGTGTCTTTGGTTTTTCTGTAAACAGGCGTTTTTCGACGGTAGTCACCAGAAATTTCATAGGATTATAATGTGGAAGTGTTATAAGGAAGGCCGTGGAATGACAATCAATTTGGCAAAAATTGTTAACCACCTTTGTAAGTAAAATACCGGTAACCTTAATAGTAATTGAAATTGCATACAGATTTGGGTTCCTAAACGTTTGTTTATAAAAAACATCCTATTTATATTTAATAAATCAAAGTAAATACAATAAACTCCAATTCCTCATCCCCTCTTTCGTATTTTTTACTCCTAACTCTCTTGTATTTTTGTTTTTCAACATTATTAATCTTAAGTGGAAATTCTAATTATCATGCCTACCATATCTGGGTCCCATATATTAAAATACCCAAAAATTAAACTAATTACTGGATTGTCATTGCCTTGAAGCAAGTGAAAAATGTAATTAAAAAAAGAAATAAATTAAATAGTTGGAAAAACAAGGAAAGCAAGAAACAAAAATCTTTATGGTAAAAAAGTTGAGGACAAAAAGGGCGTATGAGTTGTTTCATAGTGGAAGGATGGGTTGTCATCGCCTCTTGCAGCACTCTAGCAGAAAGATTTATTTCATTGGGCATGCCAAAGCTTTTGAGTTATTAGCCAGACCTAATATGGGAAACAAGAATATCGTATTTCATAAAGAGCAGGATTTGTAAAAATGTTAAATAAATAAATATTTTATAAAGAAAAGGAAAAAAAAAGTCAAGGAGGATTGAGCTGTTAAAAAATTGGAACATTAAAGATAATGATAATGAAATTAAGAATAAAAATGAAATATTATAGTGGGGCGAGAGGAGGGAGGGGTAGGTTTGCCTTTTTCCACCGAATCCGACCATTTTTTTTTCCGATGTGAAAGATCAAAGAGACCTTCGCAATATCCAGAGCCTCTTCTTCAACCTCTGCCTATCCTCCACACCATCTTCGCAACAGCTTGACTTCCTTGATGTTAGTCTCCAAAAGGTAAAATACATAGATCCCTGAGTTTCGCCTTAGGATTATTAATGATCTCTTTTTTTCATTTGTTTTCTATTATGACTGCAGATGAAGCTTTTTTTTTTTCAGCTGATCGAATCTCCCTCCCAGCTTGGATTTTCTTTCACTCATGGTGAAGGGGTCTGGAGCCAATAGTGACTAAGCTTCGAAGGACCCATAGAGCCCCTCTTATTTTCTTTGACTCCAAACATGGCTTCATCCTTTTATACAATTACAGCCTCTTCTTCTACTACTATTTCTCGTAATTATGATGTGTTCTTGAGTTTTACAGGTTGTGACACCCGCAAAAATTTTACTGATCATCTCTATACCACTTTGACTGCTTATTGAATTCGAACTTTCAGAGACGATGAGGGCAGAAGGAGGGAATGTTACATCCGATCTCTCCAGAGCTATGGAAGATCGACGATTTTCTTATTGTTTTCTCAAAAATTATGCATACTCAGATGGTGTTTAAACGAACTTGTCAAGTTATTGAAGTCAGAGCCAAAGGAAAGAGATAGTTCTACCGATTTTTCTACCGTGGATCCATCTGATGTACGAACCAACGAGAAGTTCCGGAGAAGCACTTGCCTACATAAAGAGATTCTAAATCAAGAAAAGAAGGAGATGATACAAAAGTGGAGGACTGCCTTGAAAGAAGGAGCTAATCTATCTGGATGCCATGTGGATAACCAGTAAGTATATATATATATATATATATATATATATATATATATATAGATATATATGCTTCTCTTCACCTCTCCTCGTTCACAAATGAGTCATCAGTTTATCCATCTATTCAAATATTCCGTTGACAGTAGAAAAATATTTGAGTTACGGAAAAAAAGTTAGGTACAGGACTCAAAAAAGGTTTAAGGACGACATATAACCAAACATCAAGAGCATTTCTGTACTTTATCCCATATACCTTTGGGTATATATTTTTTTTAATTTGTTTGCTGTCCATGAACATAAACATAATTCTCCCTTTAATCAATACCCTATTTTGCTATGAGGTGCTGGTGATTACATAATACCTCTGGATTATCTCACTTACTACAAAGACTTTTATACATCTACCTCTATTTCCTGAGTTTCAATTTATATATTTTTGCTTGTGTGTGTGTGTTTTTTATTTTGTATATTCCTTCAAAAGTCTTAATTCATGTGCTGTGCTCTAAACAATACCAACGCCAAGCTTATTTTGTAATCTTCATGATGGTTTTTTATTATATTAGGGGGATTAACAATTATGTCCATTTTAACTCTCAGAAAAAAAAAAGAAGACAATTATGTCAATTTAGCCTTCCAAGGTCATCTGGATTAAAGTTTTACCCTAAGCTCTGTCTTCTAACATTCTTATCATGTCCTTATGAATGATTTTATTTGATAATGGAGCCCATAAATATGAGAATCTCATTATCATGAGAATGTTATCATAAAATCTTAACTTCCATTTTTCTTGCGTGTTGGTCAAATAATATAAGCATCAAAGTTTTAACTTTTTTTAAATTTTCTATAAAGTACACTTTGGCTTTTCCTTTATCATATTTAAGTTCCTAATCAACAATACCAAATCAAATTTTCTAGGTGAACCCAACGCCTCGTTCACTCTTTGGAAATGTAAAATTAATTGATAGAGTTAGAATGTAATCCTTGTGACTTTGATAAGTATTGTTATGTCAATAAAACTAAAGACAACTACAATTAAAAGAGTTTATAAGCCAATATTTTATGAAATGAAATTTAGAGAAGTTATTAACCTCCCACATATAGCAGTACTAAACAATGCTCCAACCATTAAGAGTACTAAAAATTTGCAATACAGCACATTAGCAGTTCGATACTAGCAAATTGTGAAGTTTAAATAAATAATTGAATTGGCTCGACACCCTCCTCCCCTCCCTTACCCACCCTTTCCCCTGGTCATTTATATTCTACTGTTGCTAATTCAATAATATCAAACATCATCTTATGACTAAATTTATTTTACGTCATCACATTTTATAACTCATTCTAACCCAACATTGTACTAATTTATATGGATTTACAGGTATGAGACTGAGGTTGTCAAGAAATTATTGATATAATCATGAGAAGATTAAACAATCAACCTTTAAATGTGGGAAAGAACGTAGTTGGAATTGATGTTCATTTGAAAAAACTGAAATTGTTGATGAACACGGAGTTGAATAAGGTTAGTGCGGTTGGGATATATATGGAGTTGGTGGGGCTGGTAAAACTACCATAGCCAAGGCTATTTATAATGAGATCTATCAATATGAAAGTAGTAACTTCTTAGAAACATCAAGAGATCAAAAGTGATTTACTTCAATTACAACAAGAACTTCTTCATGGTATCTGAAGGAAAATTTTTTTAGAATAACAATATTGATGAAGGAACCATTACGATAAAGAGGTGTCTCAAGTAATATGGGACCTTGACGACATATGACAGGAGATATAGGATGAACTTAAGCAACTAGAATGTTGGCTGAAGAGAAGGATTGGTTTGGTCAAAAAAGTACCATCATCATTACATCTAGAAACAAACAAGTCTTTGCTCAATATGGAGCCAATATGTCATATGAGGTTCCAAAGTGAAACAAGGAAGAAGCTATTTGACTCTTCGGTTTGTGGGCTTTAAACAAAATCTTCACGAAGAAGTTTATAAGAACCTCTCATAGTGTGTAGATTATGCTAATGGCCTCCCATTAGCATAAGGACAGAGTGCTTCTCTTTTTGGAAAGAAACTAGTGAATGGGAAGAATTGCCTTTGTGTAAGCTAAAAACAACACCCATGGAAATCTACAATGTACTTAAAATAAGTTTTTTAACGGACTCGATGATATGGAGCAAAGGGATATTTTGGATATTGCTTGTTTTTTCAAGGGAATGACAAATATTTTGTTTAGAGAATATTGGGCCCTTATGCAAACCTTGGAATAACAATTCCTAGAAGATAGATGCCTTATTCTTATTTGAGAGAACATGCTAGATATGCATGATTTAATACACAAATGGGTTTGGAGATCATTCGTGAAGAATGCCACGAAGATCTGGAAGAAGGAGGCAGATTGAGGATTAGGATGCATATGATGTGTTAACAAGAAATATGGTAGATTCAATGCATGAGCTTGTTTATATGTGTGTGCGTATGGAAGCTTCATGCGTCATTAATTTTTAAGAAATTAATTAGTCATATATAACTCAATTAAGTTTAATTTATATTCTTTTACTCGTCTTATATTTTCAGGGCTGAGCAATCGAAGGAGGACTATTCTAGATAAATGTAAATTTATTATCATGACTTCTATAAAATGTGATAAATAGACTTAGATTGCTCAAAATCCACAATCCTCATAGAGAACTATTTCTTGAAGACCACCTCAAAGAGAACTGAATTTCTTACTCATGAGTTAACATATCTTCATTGGAATGACTCTCTTTAGAATCTTTGCCATTTAATTTTCACGCAAATAGCCTTGTTGAGCTCTCATTAAGGGACAACAACATAAAACAACTTTGGAGTGGGGATAAGGTATTGTTATTATTTACTTATAGTTTTTATATAATTTATTTTCCACGTTTATGTAAATTTATCTAATGAAGAAATTTATTTTATTTACAGCTTCATGACAAGTTGAAGTTTGATGATCTCAGTTACTCTACTCATCTCTGTGAAATCCCAGACTTCTCAAGTGTACCAAACTTGGAAGAGTCTAACTCTGGAAGAGTTGTACAACAAACACATGGTACTTAAAAGATTGGTGCAACACTATTTTAATTATTGAATTAGACTAACTCTTTTCCCTCTTGAATCTTGTAGGGTGTGTAGATCTAGCTGTTCTTCCTAGAGGCGTTGACAAGTGGAAACAACTTCAAAAATTGTCTTGCAATGGCTGTTCAAAGCTAGAGAGATTTCCAGAAATCAACAGCAGTATGAGAGAGCTAAGGGTGCTTGATTTGAGTGGAACAGTTATAATGGACTTACCGTCGTCAATTACCTCTACATGGTCCAAACTCTCCTACTGAATAAGTGTTCAGAGCTCCACAAAATTCCTATTCATATCTTAATTATCATCATTGGAAGTATTGGACCCTGGAGTCACAGCATAACATAATGGAGGAGAGATTCCTAGTGATATTTGCCACTTAGCATCTGTTAGAAGCTAAATCTGGGAGGGGGCCATTTTGGTAGCATACCTGATACCCATCAATCAGCTTTCAGGCTGAAAGCCCTTAACCTTGTCACTGCAACAACCTTGAGCAATTCCAGAGCTTCCATCAAGTTTGCGACTCTTAGATATACAGGTCAAGTGTACTTCATCAAGTGCCCTGTTTTGCCATTGCATTCTCTGGCCAATTAGCCAGCTGGAGCAAGAGTATATTCTTAAATGTCATACACTTGCTTTATGCAGACTCTCTCTCTTCTCTCTCTCTCTCTCTCTCTCTCTCTCTCTCTCTATATATATATATATATATATTTAAATGGTGCTTTGGTGGGATTTGGAACGCACTAAATTAGTGATTCTTCCTACCTGGCAGGGAACTTGTGTTGTTCTTCCTGGAAGGGATGGAATTCCAGAATGGATAATAGATCGGAGAAATATAAATTTGATGCGTACATATCTCCCCTCAGAACTATTGTGCCGAAGTAATGAGTTTTTAGGATTTGCTATATTTTTGTTTCGTTCCAAGTTTATCCTCACTAGTCTGCACATGAGTTTGAGAATGAATCAGGCGGTAAATCTGTGAATGGATCTTTTCGTAAGAATGAACAAAAATATACACATTCTTGTTCTCTGAAGTGTTCTTTACGTTTTGGTGATGGATATGAGTCTGAATGGATGGATTTTCCTATCTTTGAATCCAATTGTTTTTGCTATAAAGAAGACAAGGATGAAGATAATGGGAGTGTATCCAGACCAAACGTTGTGGTTTGCTATTCAAGGAAATTGGGAAACGTTTCGCTCTGATATGGATAGTTTCAAAGGGCAATTACGGCTAGATACGAGGACTTCAACAATAATTCTGAGAAAGCCTTCAAAGTAAAGGAGTGTGGAGTCCGCTTTATATATTCCAATGACTAAACAATCCTTCATTGACCCAACACAGACAGAGGACAGATGTTAAAATGTGCAGTGATTGCCTTCGACGGGATGCAACCACTTCCAACAGAAGCGGGCATTTTAGGGCAGTGATATGAATGAACTACCCATTATCGTGAATCTTGGAACAGTAATTTATATTTTATGAGTTGCAAAAATCTTAATAGTCTGCCTAGTAGCATATGTGATTTCAGAAATCCCTGGCATCTCTCTCCTGCTCTGGATGTTCAAATTAGAGAGATTTCCAGAAATTCTGCAAGATATATGGAGAACTTGAGGTCGCTTTATCTAGATGGAACTGCCATAAAAGGTTACATCATCAATTCAACATCACAAGAGACCTTAAGATTTGTTTTGCAGGCAAGAAACCATGAATCTTCTGAAAGTATTTGTAATTTGAAAAACTTCTCTTAGAAATCAATGCCTTGTTTGTTACTAAGCTCTCAAACTTCAACAAATTGCCAGACAACTTGGGAGCTGCAATCTTTTGGTATCTTCATGTTGGGTATTTAGGTTCAACAATTTTCAACTACCATCTTTGTCAGTTTATAACAGGGATTTTAAATCTTATTGCCGATCAAGAGAAATTCCCAGTAAATTTGTCAATATCATCATTGGAATCATTAAGTCTGAGGGAACCTAACTTCCAGTTGCATACCTGATGGCATCAACCAACTTTATAAACTAAAACTTCTTGACTTGAGTTACTTTGCAAGATGCTTCAGTATATTCCACAACTACATCAGGTTTAGTGGTCCTAGATGCCCATCACAGCACATCCCTGCAAAATTCAAGTATCATAAAGACTAAATTCAGAGTATGGTTTCATATATCATTTAAACTTTTTTTCATTGAGACAAGAGGGTAATTTTTATGTATGTAGGGCTTGAAGCAAAAAGCATTTTCCAAATGTTTGTTCCTGGAAGTAATGGGATTCAGAGTGGATAAGTCACCAGAAAAACAGTTCAAAATGACAATGGAACTTCCTTGTAGTTGGTACAGAAAATGATGACTTCTTGGAAAACTGTTCACAGGCTCTCTTTATGGTCCGTTTGATAAAACAATTAAGAGAGCAAAACATAGGAATTTCCGCTGTAACTTGAATTTGTATGATGACAGAGCACATGTATTTAGGAATGATATCTGGATTGACTGCTTTAATTACTATTCATATTATAAAGATGAATCCAATCAGTGTGATTGATTTATTATTCTAAGTCAAACATTCCCAAGCGATTCCTCTACCAGCCCAGAGAAAGCCATGGAAGCTTCTTTCACTGACTCTACTTTGGTTCTGATCGAGTGAAAGCCGATAGGTGTGGCTTCCACTTTCTATATGCCCATGATTATGAACACTACAATCCCACCGTGGAACAAGGCAGCAGTTCTCTTGGGGATTTGGGTCGGCATAGATCAGTTGTACAAGATATCAACAACATTCACTCGAAGCTGTGATCATAGCACCACTCAGGATATTGATGGTAATGGAGTTGATGCCCAAGACCATGAAATGGATCATATCCACAGGTGGCGAGCTTCTTTACCAAATTTGCTCATTGGATATATATGTTGTACAAGAGACTAATTATTTCAAGTAAGAGAATCGTCGATTTTGGTAAGTCACCTAATTCCTTTTCTCTTCTTAGTTTCCATCATATATGCCTCTGTGATTTCAAGGGGCTGAAATTCCTTTTATTTTATTCAAAAAAAAAAAGAAAAAATTACATGGACTTGTTTTAGGGCTTTTTTAGGACAAACTTGATTGCATTAATTGTTAATTCTTTTTGAAGAAAAAATTTTGTTGGATAAATTAGTAAGCCTTGATTGGATATTACAAGCTGCTAGCCATTGCGTCAAACACCCAACCTCTAGCAGTCAAGCCATGGACTGATGTCCTTATTAGTCAATGTATGTCAAATATACTTCTGCAATTTCTAAATTTCAATTAAACTCATGCCAATTTGAACTCACACTTTTACTATAATTAATTTTCAGTGTTAAAGTCAAAACTCAAAGCGAAAGAGTGAAATCAAATTAATTAGATGGAAATGGTATTTCAAATTTATATATTTTTGTTTTGGAACATTTCAAGATGCATGTTGGGTGTTTGTTTCTATTTAAATGACTAAAATGTAGATTATTAGTTTGAAGCATTAAATGTTTTGTGAAACTAACTTTACTATAGAAATTACACAAGTTAATGTCTTGACCTTAGGTTTGATTGATATCTAGGTGCTCGGGCAATTGAAAGTAAAGTTGACTTGAATTATCAGGACATAGAACTTGAATGATTAACCATACATCCATATTTGTTTAGGTAAGTTAGATGCTATACAAGGAAATTTCCAATTTTGATTAGACTCTTGTTGAGTTGAATTCACAACCTTTTTAATTTACTACTCCATTTGTTTTCGTTTTTTACTTTTTTTTCCCATCTGAAATAGAAAGAGAATGTTAAGTTGAGAACAAGCAATCAAATTCAAGAGGAGAAAAACATCTTGGTTCATATTTTTTGTTTCAAATGTTTTGAAAGAGGTATATGTATGGCCTATTATAACAAAGTTAAAAGACAGCATTATGGTATTGATTTTGCTTGATTAAAATCTTTATGAAATTCATTCTTTAATTAGCTAATGGAAGTTTACATGTTTGTATGAGTTATATACATATTAAATTCTTTAATCACCTTGTTATTTGAATATTTGGAAAGATGATTTAGTATTTTTTGTATTGGTGGTAATATATGATTTGAGATGTGAAACTAGCGATTGTTTATAATATGATTACTATGCAATTATTTATAAAATTGAAACATTATATTTTGTGACCATTTTTAGGTAGCAATACATAGAAGATCTTTCCAACAAAAGTCCTACTAGAAGATTCCAGTGTTTGTTTATGGCGGAAAACTAATCTAAGAGTCGGGCCAGACTTATCCTCAATACATTGAAGAAGTATGGTCGCGAGAATCCGATTGCCGAATGACCTTATGAAAGAGTTGTGGTAGGTTTGGGTTAATCTGCAGCAAAAGCTTTAAAATTTATAGTCTTTGAGATTCAGTCTTTGAAATCTTGATAGGGCTGGATCATTATCCTAATATGATTCCATATCTACCTTCTATTTTATGTACTTTCCTTTAAGCTATCATTGTGAATAAGGAAACGATTTGTTTCTTATTATGGTTTGACAACTTAGAAGTCTAGATCCTCTTAATTTGATCTTTATCCTCTTACCAAAAATCATCCTAGGCTCATCGGTACCTTGCTCCCCAAGTACCTTGGCCTCCAGATTTTAGGCGATTCGTCTCACGTCGGCTTTGACCTGCTTGGAGCTGCTAGGAGAGTCTCATTATCTACATTGTGGAACCCAGTCTTGAATCCGAACTACTTCTTGGTTGTACCATGGACTTCACACAAATTTTATTAAATCTTAGTAAAATTTGATCTTTGAAGTAGCCATCTTCGTGTAAAATATTAGGAACGAAGATATAGACAATCTCAAACCCAATACTATTTATATTAAAAAATAATATTCAAAATGATTAAATAAACAAGATAAATATTTTTAAATGCTTATGATAGAGTGGCGAAGACATTGTCATCTACAAGCGAGTATATAGGATGCAGTCGGACATAACTCCTTACCTATAGTAATATATCATAGTTTTTTTCTCTTATAATATTACCACACTTGACATAATATAAATCGTATTTAGTTGCCCGTAAATATGGTTGTGGCAATATATCTTAATTTATTATAGCCATGTATTTAGATTTGATCGCATCTATAACATTTATCTATGGCACATATAATCACACCATTGCTACAATTTATTTTATTTGCAACTACATTTTATATAGTTGTATAATTTATTTATTTTAGTCGGGGTTAATAGTTGCGTCAAGCTTTTCTTGTTGTAGTGTGAGTCTTTTAACTTTGAACTTTTGTTGATCTTTAGATTCTACCTCTTGCTTTCTAAAAGTTTGTAGTATTTTTTTGAATAGCTGATCATTGTTTTTCCTTCTCATAATAAAGATATAAGACGTTGAGTTTACCAAATCAACATAACAATAAGAATATTTTAGGAATTAAAAATTATATTTTTCTTTTAGGAGAATTTCCATCATAAACTAACCCTTAAAATGTAAAAGGATATTCAAGGGAGAAAAAGTATATTAGAGGGAAAATTTTCCTTACCTTGCCTAGTGAAATGAAATGTTGAAAAAAAAAAAAGGTACCACGAGTCTTGTAATAAATAGGAGGCCCAACAAGGAGGTCCAACTAAGAATATAGAAAAATATTGATTAATTTAATGTATTCATGTATCAATATTTCTAAAATTTCATATAAGCTTCTTCTAATTTGATTATCATTTCATCATAAATCAAATATAAAAGAATTCTTATTTGCTTTTGATATATTTATTTGTTACTATATATACTTCTAATTTTATTAAACTACAAAAGTTTCTCCCAGAAATTATTTAGTCCCTTTTAATTAATTTAATATGTTTTTACATTTTCTTTCATCATTCTCCCTTTTTTTTTAATAAAATTATATTTTGATAAATATAATTTAAGAAAATCCATAATGATATTATTTGAAATAGGATGGACAATCTACATGATGAATGCATTTTTAAATATCCTATGTTTTACTATGTGCGGATGATATTTTGTTCGCTATAGTTACAAAAAAACCTTTAAATGAGAAATATATATATATATATATATATATATATATATATATATATATATATATATAATTTTTATTTTTACTTTTGTCCATATATTTTTCTTACTCTCAGCTTGATATCTCGAGGGAATATATTTTTAATTTCTTGTTAGTATTAAATAATATTAAGGTATGTTGATGAGTTTTATGTAAATAGTCAACTTTTGTATAAATTTTGTATTTGTGGTTATTCACTTGAAAACCAATAGGAAAATTTTGTATCAATAATTATAAGAAATATATTCATGATAAAGCGTAAGAAACTTTCAAACTAAAATAACACATGAAAATCAAAGAAAATGTAAATAGTAATTAAAAAATCATTTAATTCAAAATCAAAATGATTTATTATATCATTTAGTAACATATTTAGGCCATACATATACTCTAAAAACATAAAATAAACTAGAACTTCAACTTGGAGTAGTTGGTTGCGGTGGGATAGGTGTATATAAATCTTCCTCGAGTTTTTCTAACGCTGTATGTGTCTTATTTTACCTCTCCAACTTTTTCAATCTCAATATGACAATTGTGTGTGTGTTTAACAAGGTGAAACCGGACACATTTTAATAGCGTTTGTCCATT
This sequence comes from Tetrastigma voinierianum, assembly GCA_016808115.1. Classification (NCBI taxonomy): domain Eukaryota; kingdom Viridiplantae; phylum Streptophyta; class Magnoliopsida; order Vitales; family Vitaceae; genus Tetrastigma; species Tetrastigma voinierianum. The sequence continues at coordinate 48,977 of JAEQBH010008946.1, forward strand.
TGTGACATTTTCTAACGGCAGGGGCTTGATTGAGTTACAAAAGTAAACATCAAAGGTATCTTGTGATAAAAAATATATATATATTGAGGGTTTTTGTGCACCTCAACTTATTTGGCCTCTCAACTTCTATTCAATCTCAATATGACAAGTGTGGTGTTTAACGGGGTTAACAAACATTTTAATGGTTGTCTATGTGACCTTTTCTAATGGCGGGGCCATGATTGAGTGACGAGAAGTAAGCGTTAGAGTGTCTTGGGATAAAAAAAATGTTCGAGCGAAGTGGGACATACCACAAACTTGACTCGAGGGCTTTTGTGCACCTCAACTTATTTTGCCTCTCAACTTTTTTTCAATTTCAATATGACAAGTGTGTGGTGTTTAATAAGGTTAACAGACATTTTAATGAGCGTTTGTCCATCCATGACCTTTTCTATAATCAGGGCCACGATTGAGTTACGAAGTAAACATCATAGGTATCTTGGGATAAAAAAATGTCCAGGGGCAAAGTGGGATATACACACAAAACTCAAACTCGAGGGCTTTTGTGCACCTCAACTTATTTTGCCTCTCAACTTTTTTTCAATCTCAATATGACAAGTGTGTGGTGTTTAACAGGATTAACAAACATTTTAATGAGTGTTTGTCCATGCGCTGACCTTTTAACGCGGGCCATGATTGAGGTGTAAACCTCCAGGTATCTTAGGATAAAAAAAAAAAATGTTCGACGAAGTGAGACATACCTCTTCGGCTGAAACTTTATGCGCCTTAATTATCTTTAGTTAGGTTGATGTTTGGTGAAGCCTAATGAAAACAATCAATCAGCTATGAACCCAGAAATTCAAATTGGAATAGGGCAAAATCGTAATTTTGATTACAAAATTATAATTAAATTAAAAGTCCGTGGTGAATTCCCTAGATCTCAGATCAAGCGGATTACAGTTGGAATGTCTGCGTCAATTATGCGTATTAAAATTTAGCAATTCACTTTGCGAAACGGTCGAATTAAGCCTGCGTTTTTGAGGCATCGCGTTTCGGTCTTAGTAATCGATTTTCGTGCGACGAAGGCACGCCATATACTCATGTACCATAAGTGGTATGAGTAGAGAAATGATGAAAATGGACGGTCGAGGTAGTGCCGAATATCAAATCTGGTAAAAGAAGGACGTAAACGTCATTTTTTGAATTGTTAAGTTGAATAAGACGAAATAAGGAACATGACTTATCTTCTTAAATGTGAAGCAGTTGAATGGAGAACCGGGAGATGCGGTAGCGAATGGAGTCTTTTACAGAGAGGTCTTCCTTCCTACGAGAAATAGACGATCGGGCCAGTTGGATTTCGACGGACGGGAAAGGCGTTCTACGTGGAGCGAGCTACAGCGTACGGACCGGGTTTCTGCGGTTTGACAACTCAAGAGGTAAGTTTTCTCCTACTTGCGTTTATTCCCATTTTTAAGAGGTTTTTCCATGTTTCGGTTGGTTTGGGGCCGTGGGGGCGTTTGATCAGTCCCGAACATGGGACCGGGTATTAAAGATTTCTTGGGGAATTTTCTCTGCATCGCGGCCTTGAGAGGGAGTGGGGGCTGTTTGGGTGTTTTAATTCACAAAATGGCTTTAAATCATGTATTTGTATGGAAAATGCCGGGAATGGGTTGTTAATCGGTCCCAAAACATGGGACCGAATCATGGAAATATTTTTGGACTTCTTGGGCGGTAGTAATGATGGTGAATTTGTTGGGAAAGCTTTGTATCTGGTATTTCATAAATTGCTTTAGTCCCATAATATAGGAAATGGGTAAGTCGGTTCCAAAGAGTGGGCAGAGGTTGGTTTTAATGGTTGCCAGAGTGGACGATACTTCTTGGAGTTCGGGCGGTAAAATGGAGTCCGGGTTGTGTGAAATGGATAAATTGTCCATGTGTTGTGTGTGAATTATTGAAGTAGATGACTTGAGTTATTGTGGAATTAAATAGGTTAATACATAATTTAATGTATTAATATAATGACATAATTATATAAAATACAAAATTGTGTTTGTGAAGAATTGAGGTGATTTTAAAATGTTAATGTAAAACATGTACTTGTGAAATTATAATATGTGGAATATAATTGTGTGAGTCATTGGAGATATGGGATCGTTAATTAAGCCCACAAAGTGAAATTTAATTTTGATGTGATATATGAGTTGTATAATTACATAACATGATTGTGAACTAAGTTTATGCGCAGTATATTCATGTTGATATATTTGCGTGTGATTAGGCGTATTGGAGCTGGCGTAAATCGCGTTCAGTATCTTATTTAGGAACGTCCTGCAGGAATATAGGAGTTGAGTGCGTAGAGATGAAGTCACAGAAACGAGTTCGGTGAGTCTAAAATGTAAATTATCGGATGGTCCGTCAGATAATATATATCGGCCAGGTATTCGATTTATTCGTCGGTGGTCAGCGAAGCAGATAATATATATATCGATCGTCGAGCTATTGCGATTGATATATATGTCATCGGAGAGATTGTCCACTAATAAAACAAATATTCTCATATGAAGCAGGCGAGTGTGAGAGAGTCGATGAGGCTCGGGATCTGAGTTGGTCGTAGGCGTTCAGTAGGATCATCGTTTGGATAATTGTTTGCCACTTTGGAACATTGGCACTTAAGTGTGAGTAGCCCTTGGGGGCGATTCTCCTGCGAGGCTTTAGCTGCTAGGTCGTGGGATCCCCGCATTTTACAGTGCGGGAGCGTGCGTGACGGCATTTCATAGAGGTGGTCTTAGAAGAAAGCCGGGTTGTGGCTTTGATGATTTGAAACATGTATTAGAATTCTCTAATTTTGACTATATGTGTTGTATAAAGTGAATTATTAACTCTTTTGAAACTATTGGATAGTTGTTGTGGTATGAGGGAGTATTGTTTATGGAGCCCAAATTGGTAGTTTACTCCTGTGTGAATATATTGAATTTTGTTTGGGACGGGTATATCTGAGTCTTGTTTTAGGTGAGGCTCGTCTGAAGGAGATTTTGCGATTTCTAAAGTGGCGTCAGTTAACCGACCTCCAGTATTCCAGCGGGTGTGGTGTCAATGATTTTGAGTTTTTAGGCGTGTCGGCTTGGTACCAGGAGAACAGTTATCTGAAGTACAGGGAGCTCGGGTTGGGTATCCATCATCACTGTTTTTGATGTGGAGTATAGGTATATGGAAACCTATAGATTGAGGTGGGGCTTAGACACTTAGTTGAGTGAGCATCACCACTAGGTGTGGTTCGATGTTCGGTTTAGGTATGGGGTGCAGGAAATACTTGAGAATAGCTTAGGGCCAGCTACGTGCACGAGTGTTGATGTGTTTTGTGTGATTTGTGAATCATTTGGTGATTGTGTGTGTAACATAGTTGTAATGTGTTATGATGTTGTGTGTAGTGATTAGCACATAGATGAGTTAAGAGGAAATATTTTGGGTTGTTGGAAAGTGAGAAGAAATTTTAAAGACAAGAAAAATAAATTTCTATGATTTTACAAGTGGTAAAATTAATGAAAGAAATTGCAAGAAAATAGATTTTTATAAATTTATTTGAGAGGAGAAGAAAATTTTTCGGTGAAAAAGCTGAGAAGGAAAATAAATTTTATAAATTTAATTGATTATGAGGTGAGAAAAATAATTTTCTAAGATTTTATGGTGTAAGAATTTAAGAAAAGGAGTTAAATAAATTTTATAGAATTTATTTGAGTATTAGAGAGTGTGAAAAAAAAATGATTTTGAGATTTTAGTGATTTTCCAATTTCTTGAAATAAAATGGAAAAATAAATAAAATAAAATTTTTAAATAAAATTTTGTTAAACAATATTTTAAGCTATGCGAAATTGATTGCGTATACGCTCAAGTTATGTACTTATGATGATTAGTGTCTCGAGTACGTGGTTATGCCTTAGAGACCTTTGTGTTGGTTCTTCTGGTGAAGCCGGGGAATTGCGCGGTAGTTGCGTAGGGAATTATATGCATGGTGATATGCGTATAGGAAAAAGGGTAAATACTAAGGTTATGGGTTATGACCTTAGGGATTTGGGTATTGAAATGAACATGAAAGTTTAGAACCTTATTGAAATGAATCATCCAGTGGTTGAAATTTAAGCTCCACTTAGGAAATGAAGCGGGTCGGTTAGGGGTTGTCAAGTCTAATGTGTCGGCATAAAACACTAGTTATGGTGAAATGAAAGCTAAGCGATTCTTGTTGCCATGTTAATTGTGTAAATGGCTGAAGTAGAGGGGCGAGGACATGGAGGGACGTCCGAGTCTTGGTCGAAGCACCGCTGAGTGTTTAATCGGTACTTTAGAAATTGTAGGTACGTGTGCTATAGCACAGTGGTATAGCGGGTTAGACGGGAAGATCTAGTAACCTTGAGAGGTTGGGCGTATCATCCTCAGGCATTCCACGAGGGGAAAAGATCAGGTGGTGGTAGACCATTGGTTCATGCGAAACGAAAGTGTTGGTGGAATTACCTCACGGCGACGGGGATTAGGCTAGCTGCGTTCTAACTAGAGAATGAGGCCCTAAATATGGTGAAATGGAGCAGGGCATACAGAGACCTTAGAGCCGTTCATGTGAATTCTCCCCTAGGGATTAGGCGAGAATAGGTCACGGTATGTCGGTTGAGTTAGAGATCTGAAATTATCTTTGCTGATGGGCGCGAGGATTACTGGACATGTCAGAGTTCGAGGGCATCCTAAGGATGGATTGGTGATAGCTTACGGTCGTTATCGATTGTGAGCGTGGGAGGATTACCGCTACCTGTGGGACGGTACTCTGTGGTATTCGGAGACAGACATGATATTTTCCCGAGATGATATCACGAGTCGAGTGTCGGGGGCGGTTAGCGGGTTGGCTAGTGAGCCTTACCCTAGAGGACGTGGTGAGACCGGACTTAGATCTACCTCAGTGGTTTGCGAATGTGTGGATGTTTCGGATAGGCTACGGACTACCTCATAGGGATGTAGACCGGTATTGAGTTACACCTGGCGGTATATTCACCCGTCTACATGACTCGCATGGATGGCAGGTTGAGTTGCGGGAACTCGAGTCTAGCTACGAACTCTTGGACAAAGAAAGGGGTTTATTAGGCCGAGCACTTCACCATGGGGTGCTTAGGTTCTGAATTCGAAAGAGAGCGGGGGCCATACGACCGTGCATTAGGCTGGAGCGGATGAACGGGGGTTACGTCGAGAATCGGTGCCATTCTGGGGATTGACAATTTATTTGACAGGTTGAGAGGAGTCTTGAGTCTACTCCAGATGAGCCTCCCATGGCGGATTTACCATCGGTTGAGGTTAGGAAATGGATATCCCTAAGACGACGTGGGGCCAGCGTTATGGGCACTTTGTGTTTGCGGTGATGCCTTTAGTTGATGAATCGCGGCTCGCGGATCTCATGCTTGGGTGTTCGATACTATCACGGATCGGTTGTCGTAGTATTCGAGGATGACATTTTTGATGCTCGGTCGGAGTGGGACATGAGCATCGCGAAGTTGTTTTACGGTGTTAGAGACCATCGGATGTCTGTTAAGTTCGGTAAGTGCTGGTTTTGGCTTCTTGAGGTGAGATTTTAAGGTACGTGGTGAGCACCGGGGAGTGTCGGTCGGCTAGAGAAGGTTGAGGCAATGATGAATTGAGAGACGGTCTCGATCCTCGAGATCACATTAGTCTTGGGATTGGCTGGATATTACGGGAGACCACGAGAATGGTACAGTTTTCCATTCGGGACGGGATCGTAGGACTTCCTTTTTCTGGGATATGGACTCCATGGATTTGGGACAGCCCTTACCGTAGAGAAATCGAGGATACTTGGAGCCTTTCGGGATGGGTGTTGAGCAACAGAGGAGGATTAGCTTTCTCTAGTTCGGAAAGTGAAGGCTTACGCTTCACACGAGGATTCTGGGGCCCAGGCGGGTTGGCGTAGTGGCCAGGAGTTCCCCGGAGATAGGGATCCCGAGACTTTGGGACAACCACGATCTAGTTAAGCCGTGGGGCCAGAGGTATCTGATTCATTCCTCACTTTAGTCACAGATTCGGAGGAACTAGTTTGATTTAGGTGCTATCTGAAGCACTCTGTGACCTGAATTGGCCAGGGGCTGGTGTGAGTGAAGTCAGGGGATAGGTCGGGGTTACAGTAGGGCGTAGAGGACCTTAGGATAGTAGACCTATGGGTTGTAGATGTCGAGCTTGACATGGATGAGTGTGACCTCGAGTTGTCGATAATTGGGACCTTGGCGGGTTGTCATAGCAGGCACGGCCTTGGGTTGGGCTTAGAGGTTAAGACGCACGAGGAAATTGGAATAGATGTTAACTTGCTGGGTGTAGGGTGAGAGTTGACACATTTGGTCGAAGTGTAGTGAGATACGAGTTACGCTCAAATGGTGGACCCAGTTAGGTGCCACATTATGGCATTATCGCATTCGTGTGCACGGTATCATCGCTAAGAGTCGGGTGTGGGTGCACGGTACGATCATTCACCACTCTTGGTGAATGAGGGTGGAGTTGTCTTTAGGACTCGTCCGATTGAAGACTCATAGTTTTGAATCATGAAATGTAGAGGCTCGAGTGTAAAAGCAGAAGGATTGTGTTGCTCGAGATGAAAACAGGAGACCCAGGTTATCCACGCGTGGGGCGGGGTTGGTATTAGGAGTCAGGGGATGACTCGAGTTTGATACCCTTTGGAAATTGCATTGGGTGTTGTTGGCGTGAGGAACACCGGTAAATGGATGTTATACTGGCATGGATTGAGTTAGCCAGTCCATTGGATTGTCGATAATTGTGACCTTAGAGGTTAGCGGTTACACACCAAGCAAAAGGGTTGTGTGGGTTACATGTTGTGAGTGATATGATTGTCACGAATTTGGAATGAATTCTTTTTAAGAGGAGAATGTAAGACCAGAAATTTCAAATACGGAATAAAGAAGAGCCAATCGTAATTTGATTACAATTATAATTACGGTTAAAAGTCGTAATTAATTCCTACTAGATCTCGGATAATGAAGCGGATTACCGTTGGAATCGTCTCGCGAAATCTAGTTATACGTAAAATTTCGCAATTTCTTTGAGACGTTCGGTCGGCACGTTACGAGCGTACGTTTGGTGCCGTAAATCGATTTGATGATCTGTGAAAGACATGTAGCATCATCTTTCATGTACCATAGAATTAGTATGGTAGAGAAATGATGAAAATGGATGGTCGAGTGGTCACTTAGAATATCCGTCACGGTAAAAGAAGGACGTAAACGTCATTTTTTGAATTGTTAAGTTGAATAAGACGAAATAAGGAACATGACATCTTTAACCAAATGACCAAAGGCAAAAAACGTGAATGGGAGAACCGGGAATCCTCGCGTGTGAATGGAGTCTTTTCTAGAGAGAAGAGGTCTTCCTTCTCTCTAGAGATAAATGATCGGGCCGTTGGATTGTGAAGCGGAAGGAGCGTTACGCGGAGCGAGGCTACGCGTGGACCACAGTTTGCAGTTTTTGTGACTCAGGTAAGTTTTCTCCTACTTGCTTTTATTCCCATTTCAAAGGTTTCCATGTTTGAGTTGGTTTGGCGAAAGTGAGGGCCGTTTAGTGAATCAAAACATGGTTGGTCTTAGGATTTCTTGGGGAATTTTCTCACCATCAGTGGCTTGCCGAAGCCAAGGGCTGTTTGGGTGTTTTTAATTTCTGAAATGGCTTTAAATCCATGTATTTGTATGGAAATGCGGAGAATGGGTTGTTAATCGGTCCCGAAAACATGGGGCCAGAATCATGAAATATTTTTGGGCTTGGACGGTAGTGTGATGGGTGTGGTGGTAGAGCTTTGTATCATAATTTATTCCATAAATTATGCTTTGATGTTATAATACCAAATGGGTAAGAAATTCGGTTCCAAGGTGGAGCAGAGTTGGACTGTGGTACCGTGGGCGACCCGCGATGGGTTGGGATTGTTAAGGTCGGGTTGTGTGAAATGGATAGAGTGGCAAATTGTATGTTTTGTCTTAGTGCTAGGAGTGATGACAAGTTGTTGAATCATCGTTATACAACATGTTAATAATAATATAATAATATAAATATATAAAATATAATTGTGTTTGTAGGCCACATTGAGGTGATTTTAAAATGTTAATGCATAGCTTTATGTATTAACATGAGGTCCTAATTATGTGGAATATAATTGTGTGTGTAGGTCATTGGAGATGAGTTGATCATTAGCCAGTACGCATGAGCTAATTTTGATGTGATATGGGTTGTATAATTACATAACATGATTGTGTGATTTGGTTATGCGAAATATATTATATTCGTGATATATTTACATGTGATTAGGCGTATTGGGCTGGCATACATATGCATTCCATATCTGCTGAACATCTACACAGATATAGGAGTTAGTCGTGAGATGATCTAGAAGAAACAAGGTTCGGGTGATGCAAATGTAAATTATCGGAGGGTAGTCGATCAAGATAATATATATCAGCCCCGTCGAATGCTCAGTTGATATTTATTCATGGAGGTAGTCGCTTGAAACAAATATATATATATCAATCGTCGGGCAGCTGATTGATATATATCGTGGAGGTTGTCATTGTAAAACAAACCAGTATTCTCATGCGGGAAGCAGGCGAGTGTGAAGTCGAGTGAGGACTGGGATCACGAGTTGGTCATGTAGGCGTTCAGTAGGATCGTGCGTTTGCTTGATTAGTGTTTGCACTTTGGAACATTTACGCGCACTTAAGTGGTGAGTAGCCGGCAGGGCGGAGTTCTCCTGCGAGCTGGCTGGCGTCGTGGGATCCTTTATTTCACAGTGCGAGGGCATGCGCGGACGGCGACCCATTTCATAGAGGTGGTCTTAGAAATAGGGTTGTGGCTTTGATGATTTGAAACATATTGAATTACAATTTGATATATGTGTGTATAAGAACCTTATTAACTCTTTTTGAAACTATTGGATATAGTTGTTGTAGTATGAGGAGTATTGTTTATGGGCCCGAGTGGCCGTTTTACTCATATTGTGAATATATTGGGTATTTGGGACAGTATATGCAGTCTTGTTTTTGGGTGAAGCTCCCATCTGAAAATTCGGATTTAAATTAAGGCGTCAGATGTGTGTACTGTTAACTATTCCGTGAGGTTGTGGTGGTCAGCGGACCGGGTTTGGGCGTCGACGGTATCGAGCTTAGATATCACGAATACTGGGAGCTCGGGTTGGTATCGTCGTCGCTCGATTGATGTGGGTGTAGGTATATGAAGCCTTATAGATTGAGTTTTAATGCCTTATGACGTTAGGTTTGCTGAAATTAGATTATTGTTACGGGTTTGTGTGTTGGTTGTATGTCTTATTTTATGGGTTTGCGTACCTCTTAGTCATTGTTAGTTTGTTGCCTTAGCATTTATTTCTTAATCTTTATAGTTTGTTGCCTTTTATTATTTTTATTGTTTCTTTGCTATGGGTTTGCTTATTTATTTATTTTATTATTTTTATTATTTATTGTTTGATGCTATGGGTGGTATAGAAAGAAAGAAGGGAAGAGCGTGGGCCTCATACGAAGAGTGGGAGGTCCTCCACCAAAGGGTGGAAGGTCTTAATGACCCTTAGTTAAATATTTTTTTGGGGAATAAATTTGGATATTGCCTTTATAATTTATACCGTATTAGTCCCTCAAGTTTTTTTGAAGGAAACCATGGGCCTCCCCCACATTGAGTGAGAGACCCTAAGTGGTCTCAAAGTTTAAAGTTTTTTTTTAAATAAGATGTCATGAGGGCAATCTTAAGCAAGGCAATTTTGAAGAGCGATCTCGACTTTGAAACAATTTCAGCTTAGGGCGACAATAAAAACCAGACAAATATGAAAATTTTATAGATCTCGGATGAGGAAAGCGGACATAGTTGGATTCGTCACCATGATGTGACAACTCGAAAATCGGGTGTCCGTTGAGCAACCCGTCGACGCGGAATACTCGTGGATGTCGAATTGCCATGTATGTAATCGGAGCGAGTAAAGCATGCGGGGGCTCACCCGAGTGCAAAAACCTGTCTGACAATTCGCAATGACCACCGCAAAGGTCCACGTGCGAGTAAAAGTAATGGCCCTTGGGCCTAGTAAATACTCACAAATACATCAACTATATACAATAGTTCAGAGTTATTACATTTACTCTTAACCAAAGCAAATATCAAAATTTACAATTTTAATACATGTTCCACAAGTGAATACCAAAGCCGCAGCAGAACTCTTGCTACAAAATGCGGCGCCAGTGAGCCTCATCCTCCTGTGCCTCCTTATTGCACAAAATGGCGATCCCTCTCGGCGAATTGAGCAAAGCCCGAGTAGAGATAATTCTACGTGGGTTCTTTCAAGTATAAGTGCGTCTTGTGCGAAGCAATCGCGTGTGATTTAGAGACACTCAGAATGTTTACATTGCTGAGCCATGTCTCGAGTCCTCGCGTGCATTCATCACGCCCAATACTAGAATGCGAGTAAAATAATCGATTTTCAAAACAAAGCTTTTGTTCTCGAAAACTTGCTATCAGTTTGAGTAAAATATTGGGTATCTATCGGAGCGAATTCTTTGGATAGCAGCTCCAAAATAGTGATGGTCTCATCAGTGATCTGTTGGGCTGACTAAGGCAATTCTTCGGAGAAAATCTTCATCGAAATTCATTTGCACAAACATATTTCGTTTTTCTTTCCAATTTCATTTAGGTGTCGTACACTCACTCAATATTACAGGGTGTAGGTCGTATGGAATGTGATGCAATCCCACGACAACTCATGCTAATATATATAACATGTATATTAACATAATTAACTGATCAAATCATGTTATTAAATTGATTCTATAAATAACAAAATTAGGCTCACATGGGTTAATTAAGCAACCTTGTGATTCGTTTTGAATCGACACTTGTCATAAAATTCTACAAAAAATCACGTTCATATTCCGTGAACGGTGACTCTCGGGTTGCTGTTCATGAAAGCCCACAACAGTGGGATTTTCTCCGCTCGGTTCAAAGCTTTTGAGGCCAAAGCACGAGTAATCCAAGCCTCGAGAACATCCTAACCATTTACATGACTCTTAGCTAGAATACTCAAGTAGGAAAAGAAGATCCACTACCTCTTGGAGTTGTCGACTCCGCTGAGTGAGGTAATCACGTGTGGCCCTCGCGTAGATCAGACTTTACTTCTTGCCGTCGAGAGGCGAGTTCGAATGGCCGTAATCTAGAGAGAATGAGCTCTCTCTCTCTCTACAACTCAAAACCCGAAATTTCTTTGCGTTTTGTTCCGATATTGTGCGTTTCTTTCTTTTGTTTGAGAGAGACAATTATTGAGTTTGTCTTAATGCTCATTAACTTTTCAATAATTCTCAATGTGTCAGCTGATTTTGACAGATCGTGAATTCGTTTAATCCGTCTGCTGCAATCGTAACGTGTCCACGTGATGCGTGTAGTATGTGACTTTATCACATCACGTATCCTTCACGAACCGTTTTGACACGAGCGCGGTGCCTGAAGCGTGAAATTTTGTCTCGGAATTGATGAAATTCGGCGTGGTAACTAGATTTTCGCGGGGCGATTGCAGCGGTGAAGTTTGTTTGTCATCGCGAGATCTAAAAAATTTGATTTTGACATGAGATTACAATTTTGCACTTTTTTAGAAAATTTGAATTTTCTGGATGTAATTCTCCCTTCCCAAAGGAATTTCATCACGAAGTGTTAATATGTATGACTCACATGCATATGTAGCGTCATGTATACCATGCATGTAAACTAGTCATTTAAGTATTAAACGACTAAACCACGTACCTTCATCCCTAAACAAGAAGGGATAGGTGGCTCGCATCGTGTCCTCGCGCTCCCACGTTGACTCCTCACTTAAGATTGCACATGCGCCTTAACTGGCTCTCGCTGCCTCACGGTCTTGCGATCTCAAAACACGATCCCGGCTATCCATAATGCTGCTTTGGTCCTCCTCGAATGTCCCATCCATGTCAACCTCAATCTCTCCCGATCAACACATGGCCCGGATGCAGGTGTCTGCCGGGCGTGGAGCGTGTGAAATCGCCGTGGGCCGGCACGGCGTGCTTGGGGCGGTCAAAACCAACCCGATTACACTGCAGTGCCTACCCTCTTGAGTATCTTGAAGGGCTGATAAACCTCGGCGGTAAGCTACCTAAACTAGAATCACGACCCACTCCTCTCTTGGGCATCCTGCCTTGACGTAATCTCAGGCCCCGAACTCTAAGGGTCGGCGTCGTACATCGGCATAGCTCATATACCAGGCTCGAGCCATGAGAAATTGTTGTGAGTATCAAGCTCACCTTCTCGGAGTGTCCCCTGTCAGTCGAACTAGTGATGGAGCTCTCTCCCTCGGTCCAACATATCGGTGATCATGGCTCCCATCTGATGCCTCATATGGTGCCGTCGTATGCTAGCCTAATAGCTGTTATTCAGCTAGGCCCGAATGCTCTTCGGCTACCCTTATGATCCGAGGACGCATGCTAGCGGCATGTCCTCCTAACACTTGTGTTCCTCTGGTGACCATTTGTACGTAGTTGGAAGCTAATATGGTGAAGGCCATGTGCTATAGCCTTTTAAGCTGCCCAAAGTGTGTACGTAAACCTCGAGTCTCTATCCGACTACTATGGATCTTTGGTACTCCATAAAGCCGGTTATCTCTCGAATGTACAACAAACAAAATCTCTCCAATGTGAAGGTCATCACTTGCATTCTGAAAATGTGCCGACTTCGTGGCGGTCCACTATCTTATACCGCATCTTGTCCTTGCGGTTAGTGGAGAAGTGGATCCATGAAATCCATCATTGACATGCTCCACTTCCATGAGCCACCTCGATAAAAAATTTGAAGTAATACCTTTAGCTTCTAGTGTAGCCTTAACCTGCGACACGTGGGGCGTCGTCGAACAAAGTTCCCCACATGTCTCTTCATCCCTCTCCAGTAGTACTGGCGGCGAAGATCTGAGTCCCGTGCTTCATGCCACTGGATGCGGCTGGTCGAGTAGTGAAACTCTTTGAGTCTCCTCTTTGGAAATGTCGATTCGACCTCTTGGAACCACTACGAGTCCTTTATATTGAAGACTACCACTTCTGCGTGGACCGGTCGATACAATCACGTACTGTGTGGGTCCACGATGGACACTATCTCCGGCGATCACGCCTCAGGACTCGATCACTCTATAGCGGAGAGGCGATGTAGCTCTTAAACTCCCGATACCTGGGCTGCTACGTATGCGTAGCTAATGTCACAGTCTCGAGCATCTAGCATTCAGGAAGCTATACTAGCTAATTCTTCCCGTGACTTTCGATTGAGTGCATCAGCTACCCCATTTGCCTTACCAGGGTGGTAATGCAAAGTGAAGTCATAATCCTCTAGGAACTCCATCCATCTGCGTTACCTCATATTAAGGTCCCGTTGCGTGAAGATATACTTCAGACTTTTGTGGTCTGAGTACATCTCGAACTCTTCTCCATAAATAGTGGCGCCAAATCTTCAAGGCGAAGACTACGACCGCCAAATCCATATAGATGTGTGGGGTAGTGCACTCAGTTCTTCAAGCGCCAAGGGAACCATAAGATCTTACCTGGGACTGCATCAAGCACATCCCGATCCGACCCTCGAGGCATCCCTGTCTGCGTATTACCCACGTCCCCTGTCCCTGTCAGGGACTATCAGATAGAACGGTAGTAGAGGTGTTCTAACGAAACTCTGAATGCGCCTCTCGCCGGTAATCCCGATCAAACCTGACCTCCTTTCGGGTCAATTTCATCATAGGTGCCACATTGTCGAGGAGAAATCCTCGATGAATCTCACTGTAGTACCCGGTAATCGAAACTAAGTATCTCGAAGACTAACCCGGCCTCTCCCAGCGTATCAGGCCTCGACCTTCTCTGGTCAATGACACGCTGATGTTGACACCCGTGTCCCAAAATCTCACCTCGAGTAAGCCCAGAGCTTCGCTTGCGGGCAGCGTACTGCGATGGTCTCTCGACAAGCGTAAGCAAGTCCTCAAGTGATACTCATGCTTACTCTTCTTGGGGTAGATCAAAATGTCATCGAAAGTACGACAAGCGTCTAGATAGGGTTGGAATCACCTGTATGCATGAGGTTCATGAATCTTTCTTGGCGCATTCATGATCAAAGGCGTCACCGTAAACTCAAAGTGCCCATAACACGTCCTAAACGTTGTCTTAGGGATATCTGTCTCCTAACCCATCAAGCGATGGTAACCGGTCTGAAGGTCACATCTTGGAGTAGACTGGCGCTTCTCTCAGCCCGATCAAACAAATTGTGATCCTCGGCAATGGGTGCCGATTCTTGATCGTAACCTTGTTCAAGCTTTCACGTAATCAATGCACGGTCGAAGGGTTTGTCCTTCATTTTGTAAATAGAACCGAGGCCCATGGTGAAGTGCTGATAATGAACCTCTTGTCAGTAACTCTTGTAACTTTCGACTGCGAGTTCTTACAGCTCTTGGTATCTAACTATGCGGGTCATGAAATGGCGAAGTACGAGGTGTAACTCGATACCTTTCTGACCATCTGAGCAATCCAGTGCTCACCGGAGGGGAAGAAACATCCTCATACTTGCAAACTACTCGAGGTAGATCTAAGTTCGGTCCTACCTCGTCCTCTAGGGTAAGGCTCGCTAGCCAACCCTCCAACTGTCCCTGACACCTGGACTCATACACTCTCTGGGGAAAAATGTCATGCTTGTCCCCCTGAAAAACAACCACAGTGTCTTTGCGTGTGGGCGGTAACTCTCACTACGCTCCACTAATCGATGCTTGACTCTGTGGGTGTCGGCCAATCCATCAGGGATGACGTCGAATACGATGTCCGTGATCGCCGGTCATTTTGTGAGTAGAGTCCCAGGGATCTCTTCAACTTCGCAACCCGACCTTAGTATCCTTATCCTCACTTGCCCTAAAGGGAGAACTCCTGAGGGCTCCTCCCGAGGCCTCAGCTTCTATTGACTCTATCACAATTGATGCAACGATAAATGAATGCGAAGCACTATAATCAAATAACACTCTTGCCCATAGTGAGATAACAAAAATGTACTGTATAGCGGATTGATGCTTCTTTCGGTAGTTGGTGTGATGGTGTAGACATGCTTACAGACACAGCGTCCACTGCGTGTGGGCCTGGATCCTCTGCCTCGACCCATAGTATGGCCTCGGCCTACTGTGTAACGGGGTGCGAATCACGACTCCACGAGGCCCAGCGGCTACGGCAGTACTAGGGTTGTGGAGGGAATATCTTGTATCCTCTCTGTCCTACCGGCGAGTGGAATTTGTCTTTGTCCGAGAAACCTTGGGATCCCACTGTCTCTTGGGGCAATCCCCTTCTCATATGTTCGAGTTTTGTTGGCAATGGTGGCACACCCTCTGCCGTTGGCAGCCTTGATCTGTCACGGACCGGATGACCGACTCTGGAATCCTCGTGGACTAGAAGCCCACTCTGCTTCTTCCCGAACTAGAAGAGAGGGCCGACTCTCCTTCCTCTTTACTAACACCCGCATCGAAGTGCTCAGGAGCATCCTCGATCTCTATACATGGTTGGGGCGCCGGTAATGGAGTCAGTAATCTGTAGGCCGTCCTCTGATCACGCCTCGAATGGATAACTTCATCCCATTCTCGAATCTCGACCTTGGCCATGAGCATTGTGCGTGGTGCTCAGTAGCTTGAAGGTAGCTCAGTGAATCAATATCTTTCTATCACGGTCGTCGTCCTTGCCCGGCTCCCAGGAACTCCCAGGCCTTCACGTGTCTCGTAGTATCACGGAAAATGCTTGCCATGAACTGAGCTCTGGAACTCTGCCCATGTCATTGCCTCTGGGTCTACAGAGGTCTTGCCCCAGTTCCATGCATACTTGGGCATCACCCTCTGGCGAATCACGGCTAGTCTAATCTTGGTCGTATCAAAAGGCAATCTCCATAGCTTCGATACCTTCTCATTCAAATGAACCAATGGTTTGCCATCATGGATCCTCCTGTGAATGTCGGAGAATGATGTGCCACTAAACCTGCAGGCTCGGACCTCCACTGGCTACACCTTTACACTAGCACGTACAATAGCGGCGGTCTCGTCACCTCGAGAAGCTGCAAGCACAGGTCGAGCTGCGGTGGTGCTTAGCTCAGCACCTCGTGGACGCCCTCGTCCTGCCCATAACTTCCTCGTAGCCGTATACACATGTCAAATGGCAAGTTAATATTCAATGTCTAATATCACAGGCGTAAACATAGTCTCGAGACACTATTCACATTGGTAAAATTTTGTACACTATGTCCATTGCATTCATAGGTAATCTGAAGACCATAATTTCATATATATTAAATCATAAGCAACAAAATAATTTCATTTAGAAAATTTCATTTAAAAGATTTTATTTTATTTTATTTATTTTTATTTTTGAAAACCTCTTGAGCGATTAGCATGAGCAGTGTTGGCTGTTACCTTGAGTCAAAACTAGGTTGGGTGCACCAGGTGCACACCCTAGCCCAACTTGCTCGCCGCAGGGCGCGGCGTCTTTGTGCCTGGCAAGTGTCGCGGCCTGTCATGCGTGCAAGGTGTCGTATGAGCCCGGCCACCGACCGTGCCGCGAGGCCTCGGCCTTGCTCGTGGCCCTTGTCGGCTGCCAGCGCGCGCGTGCGTTCTTTGTGCGCCGTGTCACGGCCGCAGCGCGCAGTCGGATCGCCGGCGTGTCGCGACACACGGCGGCCAAGCCTCACCTCTATCCGCGATACAATCGTTTGTATCGTGACATGCTTCTAACGGACCTCCGACTATCACGATCCTGAGGCGTATCGTGACCATTAAACTGACGAAGCCTCTCTCTCCCATCCACGTCTGAAACGCGTGTCGTGACCTCCACCCCGGCTCGGGTCGCGTGTGCCGGTCGTGTCGTAGCCTCCCTTGGCCGCGTGTAAGTGGGGCGTATCTTTAGCGGCAATTTGTGTGTAGCCTATCCCCTACGCCCCGGGCTAGCCTCCAGTACAATGTCTTGTCTAGTACTGTGTCATTGACCAGTCTGTGAAAATGGCGGTAACTGCTTGACCTTCCTACACCTTTTTTTCTTTTTTTTTTTTTTTCATCATTTTCTTCTTCATTTTGTTTCACCTATCTTGAAGACTAAAAAGTACCATATATATATATATATATATATATATATATATATATATATATATATATATATATATATATATATATATATATATATATTATTTTTTTTCATTTTCAGTATAACGAATAAATTTATTAAAATTTATTTTATCCATTTTTTTTTCCAGTTTTATACACTATAAAACCTTAGAAAAAAATTTCTTCACATAATTTTTTTTTTCATTGAATTCTGGACCATCTTGTCCAAAATTTCTCGAACACCTAAGGTTACATTTTCTCGACCCTAGTGTTCAACATCTTTCTATGCTATTCACCAAACAAACTAATTTTAATCCACAATTCACTTACCTGACAACTCATGTTATGCACCATTCACACATAAAACACCATGCATGCGTGTTCTAATCTGTCCGTGATTGCCAAGGTAATCACATGCCTAACTCACAACATCGAGCTATACGAGTTGTGATGTCTCTTACACTTCAATAGTATGGCTTAAGCCCGAGTCCCTCAGACCACAGGTATTCGTATGCCTAAGTTCTACACCAGAGCTCCCAGTGTGGTTTACCTTAGCTACGATACCAAGCGGTGGCCCCAAAGCCGGGGGTGTCCGTTTGATAACCAGATCAGCTTGCGGAATACTACCGTGGATGTCGGGTGGCTTGACACCACTCACGAAAATCGGGCGAGTCTCCTTTGTACGGGGGCTGCAGTGCAGAGACCTGTCTGACAATTCCTGATGACCACACGGGGTCCACATGCGAGTAAAATAATGGCCATGGGCCCTGCCATCCAATACTCACAAATAAGTCAACTATACAATAGTTAAAGAGTTATTACATTACTCTTGTAGAAACAAATATCCAAAATTTACAATTTTAACATGTTCCTGAAGAAGTGACCACAAAGCCACAACCAGGCTTTCTTCTAAAATGCGTCTAGTGAGCCTCCTCTTCCTGTACCTCCTGTACTGAAATGGCGATCCCTCGACGGGGTGAAGCCAAGCCTAGTAAGATAATTTCCTACGTGGGTTACTCACTGCACACAAGTCTTGTGTCTATGTGGCAAACAATCGCGTGAGCAATTTGTAGACCTACTCGAATGTCTACATGCCCAAACCCATGTCTCGAGTCTCGCTAGGCTCATACGCATATGCCTAAGCCGAATGTGAGTAAAATAATCAGTTTTCAAAACAAAAACTTTTTGTTCTCGAAACTTGCTCTGCGTTCGGTAAAATGTTGGACTATCCTCGGAGCGAATTCTTTGGATAGCAGCTCAAAATAGTGATGGTCCTCATCAGTGATCTGTTGACGACTCTGCAAGAGCAGTGCGGAGAAAATCTTAATCGGGAATTCTTTCGCGAGCATATTTCGTTTTAACGATTTCATTTTTCGTGTGTACCTTTCACTCCTAATATTCTAGAATTTACTTGATTGCATATGGAATTAACATGATGCCAATCCCGACAACTCATCTTAATATATAAACATGTATATATTAACATAATTAACTCAAACAAATCATGTTATTAAATTTAATTACAATAACACTAAAATTAGCTCCATGGTGAATTAATACTATATAATAGTCATTTGAATCACTCAACATCATAAAATTCACACAAAAAAATCATGTCACTATTCATGAACAGTGGAAAACCCTCAGGTTGGCACTGTTCACGGCCACACAATAGGGATTTTCTCCACTCAGTTAAACTTGGACAGTACATTAATCAAAGTACTGGGGCGTCTAACCATTTACATGGCTCTTAGTAGAAAGAATAGCTGGTAGGAAAGATCCTCTTATCTTGGAGTTGTCGGAACTCCACAGGTGGTGTTCACGGCGTGGCCCTTGGCGTGGATCGGGACTTCTTCTTGCTCAGTCGACGACCAGTCCGAACGACCCTGGAATCTAGAGAGAGGAACTCTCTCTCTCTCTCTAAAACTCAAAACCCGGCTTAATGCCGTTTTTGTTTCAACCACACTTGCGTTTGCTCTTTTTTGTTTTGAAGCCAGTATTCCAGTTTTATGCTGATACCGTTAACTTTTTCAATAATTCTCAATGTGTCCCTTTTCTTGATTTTTGACACTTGGCACAATCTCGGCCATTCATTTCCATCATCTCTTGAATCATGCAATATGTGTCACATGATTACATGTAGTATGTGACTTTTGTCACATCATATCCTGCGAGCGGATTTCGATGCGCGAGCACACAGTGCCTCGGCGTTAAGTGAACTATCTCGGGTCCGACGATCGACGTGGTAACTAGATTTGAAGACGTTCAACGGTGAAGTTCGTTTTGTCATCGAGATCTAAAAAAATTTGGGTTTTGACCCAGTACGATTTACCCTTTTTTAAGAACTGAATTTTCTGGTGCTCACGTGATATTTTTGAGGCAAATTTACGTTGAATTAAGAGACGGTTGGAATTTTTCGTTTGAGGCGATGAGTATCTAGTGAAACCCAAAAGCGAGATTTTTTTAGAAATTTTGAAAGTTGGGTAATAATTTAAAGAAAGTTCATATGAGATCATTTAAACTTGAATCAGGACGAAATAAATTGTTTGGAATGACGGACCCGAGAACCTAAGAGAGGGACACGTGGTGCGGCGTGAGCCACGTGTTAGAGATATAAAAGGGACAAGAGAGATATTTTGGAGAAATATCTCTCCCCATTTGTGATTTTGAAGCGTTAGAGAAGAAGAGAGAGGAGGAGAAGAAAATTGGGTTACTAACGACGTGCGGGGTTTTGTCGAGACGGAGAGTCGTCGAGCCCCGAGTTACAAAGTTCTTCCGTCGACAAGGGCTACTCATAGTCTGGGGAAAAAAAGGATTTCACGAATATCTAAGAAGAAGATTTGTGAAAATTCAAATATTCGGGTTAGGAAGTGTTTTGAGGCTTCTACCGGTTTCTACTACGTTCAGAGGTAGAGATTTTTCCTACTTTGGTTTTATTCCTACTTTTTGGGATGATTTTGGGATTGATTGTGGGATGGTTTATGTCGTGTTTATGGCATGTTTATGCGTGTTTGTAAATGTTTTATCTGTGTTTGTCAGCATGTTTGTAGCTGATTGAGAGGATATTATGAAGTAGGTGGAAAAGTTGGCGAATTACGGTGGGAAAGGGTTGTTTCGATATGGTTTGGGTCGAATGGTGTGTACTAGGCTGTTGGGAGCTCTCTGGCATGCTATTGCGTGGCCATGCTGTGCGTGTTGGGCTTGAAATTGCGACCCTGGTGCGCGATTGCTTGGGTTTTGGCGTAATTGCGTGGACTCTATGGCACACCTTCAAACCTCTAACTTTAAATAGCCATATCTTTCTCATCCGAACTCCAAATTAAGCACGTTCTTGGACTCTATGGGAAGCTCTTTGAGTCTAGAATCTTACCATATGTTGATGAGTGTCATTTGGTGCTCACATATTTTCTAAAAATTTGATTGTTGCACAAAGTGTACTAATTACTTGGTTGTGTTGATGTAATGAATTTTTATGTGCAAATGGTCATTACATGGCTTGATTGTATGTGTCAACGGAACATGGAATGACATGTATTGTGTGTTGGTGTTGATATATGCATAAATAATATATTGACATGAATGAAATGCAGTATGAGTGATCATATGCGGAGTGATGTGATTTGTCCATGACACTGGGTAAGGTGGTGTGGATTATGTTGTCCATGTAGCATTTATTATACGTGGCATGATCTAACATGCTATGGTGCATTACATTGCATAGGCACGGGACACATCGCATTTCATGGGTGTGGTCATGGTTGTAATCGAAATCCTCATGCCCCGGTGATTGATGATGGAGTGGGTTGGTATGTTGAAACGGCGTCAGCAGAGTGCATAGTTACATGAAGCGATAAAAAGAAAATTTGTCGAGATGTAGCAA
This sequence comes from Tetrastigma voinierianum, assembly GCA_016808115.1. Lineage (NCBI taxonomy): Eukaryota > Viridiplantae > Streptophyta > Magnoliopsida > Vitales > Vitaceae > Tetrastigma > Tetrastigma voinierianum. The sequence continues at coordinate 70,015 of JAEQBH010008946.1, forward strand.
CAAAGGGATAGACATGATCCCCAACGGTGAAAGCCCGCGAAAATGTTGAAGCGTCATGGCTGCGATTGGGACCCGGAAATTGGCCTGCCACAAAGACACATGGTTTATATATAATGATGGATTGAGGTTTAACGTCAAAATCTTTGGTTTGAAAACAAATAAATTTGTTTTGTAAAATAATCATTTGATGTAATCCACAAATGATGGTTTATCACACATTGGTATCACATTGTGTGGTGGGAGTTTAGTAAGGACTCGAAAATGTTAGAGTCGGTAATGACTCGGGATAAGTGCGTGGGTTAGTCTTATCTCATTTATGGCATATGACATGTAGGAATTCCAACGTAAGTTGCATAATCTTGATGGAATTGTGGTGTGAAATGTGAATGTGTGGAACATGACCATTGCGTATGCAGCAGGTGGGAGTAACATGTAGGAATTATTCTCTATTAGTGGTTCACCTTATAAGGGATAAAATTTTAGTGGGACAGGTGTTCACAGTGGACGGTGCTCATTAGAGGCCTAAATTGTGAAAGTCGGATTGTGGCTGATAAATCTTTTGTAAAACCTTGGAACAATCTATTTCTCGTATGTAATAATGGTAAGAGAGTCGTGATCGAACTCTTGCGGATTGTTTTAAAGGTAATTTCACATATTTTTAACTTAAATATGGATAAATGAATCCAGGTAAATGGGACATAATGATGTGGTATTGAGTTATTCGGTATCCACAAGTATTTGTCTGATTTAGTATGAGAGCAATTATCTGATTCACAAGATAGTATTTCAGCGGGTTGACAGTTGGTCGGCGGGACGGATTTACTGGGGTGTCGCTGATAGTCATCGAGAGAGGCAGGTATCTGAATACACAGGGCTTAGTAGATATGGGTCTAGGTCATTCGATTCATTGAGTTCAATGTCCACGGCGGTGCATCGGAACATAGGTATGTGATTGCCAGAGTTGGACAGAGTGTTTAGACCATTGCATACATTGTGTGTTCATGTTCATGTTACATGACTAATTGCTTTGTGTTGTGTGAATTCTATACATGGTAAATTGTATATGGGAAAAGAGGAACATAACCTTGGGGGCTCTGAAAAAGAATGAACGGATGGTTCATATTATCGATGTCTATTAGTAGTTGGCACATGCACTACTAGTTATACGAGAAAAGGAATCTCAATTTGCTATTTGACATGTGTAAATGGCAAGTCGAGGAAAGGACGTGGGGAGATGGGCCAGGCTGACAACCAGCCACCACGGACGCTGACCCAGCCAAGGCTCCATAGAACTATTGGTCTTTGTGACGCTACTATTGCCACGCGGGGTGAGTGTTGTGCACATAGTATTGCACGGGAGCTAGTCACGATGGGGCGGAGTGGGTCGGGTAACCTCCGAGTTGAGGCACATCATCCTTCGACCTTCGGATAAGGGGACGCTGATGGGCGGCCATTTGTTCCAACAAGTCGAAAAGATTTTGGGCTATGAAGGTGCCTCGATGCGGCTCGGATAAAGGCGGCCTGACCAAACTAGAGGGTGAATCCTAAGTGTGTGGAGAGGATTGGGTGGCTTACAAGGGCTTGGAAATGGAATGGAAAGAGTTACGTGAACTCTTCATGGGCCGTATTTTCGGTGCTGGGACATCTAGCTTGGGAGTTCCTAGAGTTGAAACAGGGAACAATGGCGATTGGCTGAATGCATTGGCTAAGTTAATAGAATTGCTTTGTTTTGCGATGATTATGTGGCCACGAGACATGGTGAAATGAGGAAAGTTTGAGGATGGTTTGAAATTTGTCATCAGAGGTAAAATTGTGGGGACATTTGGACTCGATGGATTAAGACAACTATGGCCATTGAGAGAAGTGGATGAAACACGAAATCTGGGATGTGGGTGCTGATGATAAAAAGAAAGGAGAGTCGACTCCCTTCTTATCTCGGGAAAGAAATGAGGACTTCTATGATAAGGGTTTAGGAGCGGGGCTGCGTATCGAGGTGTCTTCGGGATAGGTCATCGAGATGGGAATGCTTTAGAACACTAGCCAGTCAAGGTGGGGACATGCCCTACGAGCATGCATCCTAGATTTAAGGTATTTGGGAAGAGGATTTACGTAGTGGAATTTTCACTGCAGCTTGATAGTTGTCGAGGTATACAAACGAGACCTCCCCAGAGTGTGAGGTGGAGGATCTCATGTCTTCCTTGAAGGTGATGCCCCCAGAGGTGAGCGAGTTCGATAAGTGTGGAAAGCTATCGTTGAGGTATATCGAGCCTTTTAAGATACTCGACAGGGTGGGTATGATTGCTTATCGGTTGGCATTACTGCCAAGCTTATCATGTCGTATGTGGTATTAAAGTATCACAGTACTCTTGATTACCTCGGTCGACTCATGTAATTAGTTAGGCCAAGTTTGTTGTTGATATGGATGGGACCTTCGAGGAGGATGGTATGTATCATGGATAGCCGGGATCGGCTGCGAAGCAAGACCATAAGAGCTGAAGATGAAGGTGTTTGTGGCAACACCGAGGAGTGGAGAAGCAACCTAGAATCACGAAAACACTATGCGTGCGATTATCGCTCTTATTCGAGGAAGGTATGTTTAGTCAGGATATTAAATGGTATTGCATATGCATGGGATTGTATGTGTTGTATGTATGTGAATTTCGGGACGAAATTCTTTTAGAGAAGGAAGAATGTAAAACCGGGTAAATATAGAAAATTTTCTAGATCTCGAATGACAAAAAATGGTTTATTGTGGATTCGTCTTGCGAAATCTAATTTTAAACGAATTTACGTCGGATTAAAGAAGGCAGTTGAAATTTTCACGTTTCGAGACACTTGAGTGCCTAGTGAAACTAAAAGCGAGATTTTTAGAAAATTTGAAAGTTGAGTAATAATTTAAGAAAGTTCATATGAGATCGACTTGAATTTGAGCTGGGGCAGCGGTATTTCGAGGCAAAAGCGAGGGCGAGGAACAAGGACACGTGGCACGACGTGAGCCACGTGTTAGAAGTATAAAAAGGGACAAGAGATATTTTGGGAGAAATATCTCCCATTTACTGATTTTTTGAAACGTTAGAGAGAGAGAGAGAGAGAGAGAGAGAGAGAGGAGGAAAGAAGCCACGATTTTCTTCGGCGATTCACAGGGGTTTTAAGTCGTCGGAGTAGTTGAGCCCAGAGTTAAAGTTCTTCGCCTCGACGAGGGCTACTCATAGGTGAAAAGAGGATTTCACGAAGGGTCCTAGAAGGAGATTTAGGAATTCAAAGACTGAGTTGGAAGTGTTTGAGCTTTCTACATTTTCTACTATGTTTTGAGGTAGAGATTTTCTACTTTGGTTTTATTCTACTTTTGAGTGATTTTAGGATGGGTGTGGGATGGTTTATGCCATGTTATGGCATGTTTTATGCCATAGTTATGGCATGTTTCGTGGTGTTTGTGGCATGTTTTGTGGCCCAGCCTTCATTGGGAGGGATATTGTGGCCAGTGGAAGGGTTGTTTTTGGGATGGTTTCGGTCGAAATGGCATGTATGGAGGCGCAGGAGCTCTCTAGCTCATGTGCATGGGTGGAGGCCGAAGTGCGGGTCTCAGTGCACTTGGTGCATGGGTTTTAGGCGCGATGTGGCCTTCACCTGCTCAACCCTCCAACTTTAAACCACCATATCTTTCTTGTCTAAACCCTCACAGATTCGCGCGTTCTTGGACTCTATGGAAAGATTTTGACTCTAGAAGCATTTGGTGCTCATATTTTAAAGTTTGATTGTTGCACCAAGTGTACTAAGCGTAAATGGTCATTACATGGCTGATTATTGTGTGTGTGTTAGCCAACATGGAATGACATGTTGTGTGTTGATGTTGACATATGCATAAATAATATATTGACATGAATGAAATCTGGTATGGAAGTCATATGCAGAAATGATGTGATTAGTCCGTAATATTTAGATGAGTGGTGTGGATTATGTTGTCCATGTAGCATTGTATACATGTGGCATGATACCAACATGTAATGGTGCATTACATTGCATATGCATGGGACACATCGCATTGGTGGTGTAGAGTGCATGGTTGTGATCAATCGTCATACTTGGTGATTGATGGGTGTTGTGCCAGTATGTTGGGCCAGTCAACGAGCCGCCTGATTACATGAAACTGTAAAAGAAAATATGTGTCGGGTAATAGCAAGCAGAGATAGATACCCCCTCGGGTGAAAGACCCAGTAGTTGTGGTTAGACATGATCTTCAACGGTGAAAGCCCGTGAAAATGTTGGAAGGTGTGCGAAGCTTGTGGTGGGACCCCGAAAATTCTCTACCCACAAAAGACACATGGTTTTATATATAAATGATCATTGAGGTTTAACATCCAAGCTTTTGGTTTGAAAACAAATGGTGTTTTGTAAAATGATCATTGGATGTAATCCACAAATGATGGATTTATCAGCATTGGCATCCGCATTGAGTGGGAGTCGGTAAGGACTTCAAAAAATGTTGGGAGTCGGTAATGACTTGGGACATGGTACGTAATCTCATCTCATTTCTTGGCATGACATGTAGGACAGCCTAGGATTGCATAAATCTTGTTCGGTGTGGTGTGAAATGTGAGTGTGTGGAACTTGACCATTGCATGCATTGGCGGAGATGGCCGCAGGAATTATTCTCTACTGGGCGTGACTCACCCTATATGGGATAACATTTCAAGTATGGGACATGTACAGGTGGACGATGCTCATTAGAGGTCGAAATTGTGAAACCCCGAGAAAATCTAATTTCTCGAAAAAAGGGCAAAATCGTAATTTTGGTAAAAATTCAAATTTTTTCTAGATCTCGGATGATGAAGCGGACTTCCGTTGAATCGTCTTGCGGAAATCCTAGCCTGCGTCGATTTTCATCAATTCGGGAGCGGTCGAATTTGCCGTTTCGAGAAGCAGCGGCGTCGGGCGGGACACTTGGCGCATTTTGAGCAGCACGGTATGCCGCGTGTCGACTCTCGGCTTTCGATCCAACCCAGGCTGAGTGGGACCCATGTGAACACATGGCATGATGCCATTGAGTGAAAGTCAAAATCGAGATTTTATGGACATGGATGACATTTTTTGGATCTGTAGACATAGGACAAAACGTGAGCATTATCATCTTCCCCGATTTGGAAGCCTGTAAGCGGGAGTGTCTTTAGGCAGGAAAATGTAGCATATTTTTTTCATTTTTTTGAGAGAGAAGGTGCTCCTTCTCTCTAAGATCCCGGTTGATCGGACCGTCGAATTTCTTCGGGCCAAGAAGGAAAGTTGCTCTCTCACAGGTGAGACTCTGCGTGGGCACGGTTTGAGGAGGTTTCAACAAACTCCCTTAGAGTGAGGTTTTATCCTACTTGCTTCTCTTGTTTAGAATGCTTTTGTTGATGGTTGAGTATGATTGAGGCCGTGAGGGGCCGTTTGATCGAATCCCAACATGGGACCCGGGTGTTAGAATTTTAGAGCTCATTTGAATCCCACGATTTGTTTTGGGCTGATTGTTTTGGAAATTATTCGATAAATTGTGTTTTGGTGAGTAGAAGACCGGAGATGGACATGGAATTCGGGTTCTCAAAGTGGAAGCTTGAGGTTGGGCAGTGGGCTGCCCATGGGCTGACCTTCTTGGGTTACAGACATTAAAATCAGTCTCGGGTTGTGTGAATTGAACAAATCGTCCATGTGTTTGTGTGGATTGTTAGAAATGAATGGTTGTGGAAATAGATAGGTTAATACATGGATTCTAATGTGTTAACACAATGACATAATTATATAAAAATAAATTGTGCTTGTAAGCCATTGGAGATGATATTGTGAATTGCTCAGTGGGCATTTGGGAGTTGGTTGATCAAGTTAAATTACATGTGGTGTGATTGTAAATTTGAATATATGCATAATTGATATATTTGTATAAATTGTGTTGAAATGGCATAATGCATTTTCATGCGCTTGGGTAACCTAGAAATTGGGGTGTGAGTGCATGACATGGATTTTTACGAAAAAGCAGACAATAGTTTGCGAAAGGAATTTCATAAGATGATTTTCGGAGAATGGTGTTGGGAGGCAGTCAGTGAGGTCATTTGAATGAGGACCATGACTTTTGGAAAGTTCTCCAACACATTTGCCTCGGAGGGTTGTCATATTTTTATCGACATTGGTAGTGTATTTTCGAAACCGATAAGTTTTGTTTTGAAATGGTGTTTCCTCATGCATGGCCAGGCAAGTGTGAGGGAATCGGTGAGGACTCGAGACATGGGAATGGGCATTTAGACAATTTAAGTAGGATCCGTATTTTACTTGAGTGTGTGTTTACATTGGATCATTTGCATATACTGCTTGCGTGGAAGTAACCCATTTAGGGTAATTCATTTATTAGACGTTAAACTCGCACCATTGAGGAATATTATTTCAGGTACAAGGAGCGTTCGAGAAGACGACTCATCTTAGAGGCCGATTTTGAAGAAAGTCGGATTGTGGCTTTAAAGTTTTTGATATAGCATGTATTAGAATTGTAGATTTTAATATATGTTTGAAGTAAGAGTGATGTAGTAACTCTTGAACCAAGTAATATATTTGATTTGGGATATTTATATTGTAGTATTGATGCGGGGGCCCCAGTGGCCATTGTTTTACTCGCATTTGGACCTGTGGCCATATTGAGTTTGGGACGGGTTTTGTATTTGGGTAAGGCTAAAATCCTGAAAGGCTACGCCCGATTTTAAAGTAGTGGTGTCAAGGTTGGCATCGCTTGATGTCCTAACGAGTTAATGGTTGTCAGCGGGCCTTTGCTGGATTCAGACGTCACGAAATTGAAGAAAGTCAGATTGTGGCTTTGATAAATCTTTTTGTAAAACCTTGGAACAATCTAGTTCTGGTATGTAATATTGGTAAGAGAGTCGTGATCAAACTCTTATGGACTGTTTTAAAGGTAATTTCGCATATTTTTAACTTAAATATGGATAAACGGATCTAGGTAAATGTGACATAATGATGTGGTATCAAGTTAATCGGTATCACAATTATCAAAAGCTTAGGTATGTGATTACCTAAGGTAGTATTTCTGCGGGTTGACGTTTAGTCAACGAGACCCCCAGTTTTGGGGTGTGATAAGCGACTGTCAGGGAGCTACACAATCTACCGGGTAAGTTTCCTTGACTTTCTTTAGAAATTCTTCTTTTATATAGTTATTTTTAATTAACTATCTTGTATCTCTCCTATATATATATTTAATTTATTATTGACTTTAATAAGTCATTTAATTTATGGTCTTACTATTTCATTTTCATATAAGTATATTATCGCTTTTTTTATTTAATTAAATTGGTTGTTGACATTTTTTTTTTTGTTTAATAATTCAATTTATTTTCCTTATAATGCCATCACCCACCTTTAATTTATTCAAATCCCCAATTTCAAAAATTAAGTTCTAAATTTGTTCTCCAATTTTTAAAATACAATTGTCAGATTTCAAATTCAAATTCTCAAATGTTCATTCTAAATTAATTTTGATTTTAAATTTAGGTATATATCAATCCTTAAGTTTTTTAATGAGACCATGGCTCTTCACATTAGTGGGAGGCTAAGTGATATCAGTTTAAGTTTTTTTAAAGTAAGAGGAGACTTGGGGGCAATCTTGGCTCAGGCAATCTTTGGACGATTAAGACTTTGGGGCGTTTCAGCTTAGGACTGGCTGGCCGGAGGCTTGCCTATCTACAGTAAGTTTCCTTGACTTTATTTAGAAATTCTTCTTTTATATAGTTTTTAATTAATTGTCTTGTATACAAGGTTGGAAATATTGGTTCGAGCGGATATACAGGTGCAGTTTATGGATATATCGAACATATCAGAGATATCGGTGGATATTCCTAAGAATATGATATATCGGAAATTAACAAAATTACTTTGGAATTCATGGAAATACTTGAGTGAACAATACTCATACCAAGACATAGTGTTCGATAATATTGATTATGGATCGAACATGTCATTCGCCATCTTGACTTGTACCCACATCCTCCATGGATAGAAAATTTGGGGTTCACATGCTCGTTGAAATCCTTGTTGCATTTGATATGGAATGTGGAATGACATTTGTTGGCGTGAGGATAGTTTTCTGCATTCCATATTCTTCATCAATGGAAGCCCAGAGAAGGATTCAAAGAATGATGACAAAAAACTCATTTGATGACGATGAGAAAAATGTTGGTGTCATTGGATGAATCAACGTATTGAGTGACAATGTCATGGACTCAAAACTATTTGAAAATGAATCAGCATTGTGTTGTGTCATCCTTAGTTTGTGACCTCATGTGGCTTAATGGCTCGATACCTGGAACCAGCTCTCATAGACCTGTGATTCTTCATCTTGTGTAGCATGTGTGAAATCTGTCTTAACAGGCAGATTGCAAACTCGATGGATATTAACTTTGTTTACATTAATCTAGAATATCCCCCTTGTAAAACTTTGAAAAGTGTTTTAAGGTAAAAAACGGTAATTCGATTGAAAACTGAAAATTCTGATCTCGGATGTGAAAGCGGTTTCTTGTAGTTAAATTCGTCTCGCCCAAAATTTAGTGACCGAAAAGTTTCGTTGAATTAAACGATTGAGTATTTTGCAATTTACGGGTGATAAGTCGTAGGTGACTTGGGGACAGATTTTCTGAATCTCGGAAGTCAGAAAATAGTGGTTAAAGTTACGTTTAAAAGAATTGTAGGCGAAAAGAAATAAAAATTTCGGGATAGAAAGCGGACCGAATAAGGTAATATAAGTTATGTATTAAAAGTAATAATAATAATAATAATAATAATAATAATATCAAGCAATGATAATAATAATAATATTATATAAAAATAATAAAAGGAAAAAAATAAAAACTGCAGGAGCCATTATTCGTGGGGAGAGAGAAGCGGGTGAGAAGTTTTTTAAAATTTTTCTCTTTATTTCTTTCTCGAGATCTGAATCGGGCCAGTAGGTTTGCATCGGGGCTGAAGGCTGAAATTGATCTACGTGTGAGACTACGCGTGGACACCAAAAAGTTGGAGTTTCGACAAACTCTGTGAGGTAGGGGTTTTATCCTACTTGTTTTACCCCTTGTTTAAGTGTTTTGTAAATGCTCAGTTGGTTTGAGGCCTTGAACGGCCGTTTGATCGGTCCCAAAACTTAGGACCAAATTGTTGGAATTTTTGGAGAATTTTCTGAGCCCATTTGGACAGTCTGTTACTGTGTAGGGGCTGTTTGGGTTGTTTGTTTAATAATTTATGAAATAAATTGTGTTTTTGGTGTATAGGCCATTGGAGATAAAATTTTGATTTGCTCAATTATATGGAATATAATTGTGTGTATAAGCGAATTAGAGATAAAATTGTGTTTACCAATTATGGAATATAATTGTGAGTATAAACCGTTGGAGATGAGAGTGGTGCTTTCAGTGAGCTAATTTGGGTGTTGTTTGATCCATATTATTGAATTATGTGGTGTAAGATTCGGAATTTGAGAATGTTGCATAATTAATATATTCTAATTATATATATTGTATAAATGGTTTGGAAATGGCATAATGCATTTTCATATGCCTTTGAGCAACCTAGAGATTAGTGTTAGTGCACTGACATGAATTACTACGAAGAAAAGCAGACATGGTTGCGAAAGGAATTTCACGGGATGATTTTCGGGAGAGTGGGTTGGGATGGGCGACAAATCATTCGGATGAGGACCATGACCCATTTGGAGAGCTCACTGACCAATTCGCCTCGGAGGGTAGTCCATATTTTAGGCACGTTGGTAATGTATTTCAAAAAACTGACAAGTTTTGTTTGAAAATGATATTTTTCTCATATGGCTTAGGTAAGTGTGAAGTCGTGAGGACTTGAGACAGGAGCGGGCATTTAGACATTCAAGTAGGATCACGTATTTACTTAGTGTGTGTTTAAATTGGAGCATTACCATGTCATGGGTGGAGTAACCCATTTAGGGTGATTCCACTGCTGGGCGATAGCTCCTGCTGTCGAGGAACATTTTTTGAGTGCGGGGCGCTCGAAGCAGCTCTCTTAGAGCCGATTTTTAAAGAGTGGGTTGTGGCTTTGATGGTTTTTGGATAATATGTATTAGAATTGTAGAGCTAATATGTATTTGTATTAAGAGAAATGTATAACTCTTGGACTATTGGAATATAATTGGTGATGGTTTTTGGATGAGTATTGGTTTATGAGCCCAAGAGGCATTTTTACTCAGGTATGGGTCTCGTAATACGGTGGTATGGGTCTCCGCGGCGGAGATCCGGCGGAATTAGTGATGGACCCTGGGTTTTGGGGCGTCATAGCTTGGTATCAGAGTTTAGGTATACGATTACCTATAGCGTGCTGGGCATGGGCCTAGGATATGCAATTGTAGTGTAGTGCCTGGTTAGGATTACCTGGCGCTTGAAATCTGATACCAGCTTCACGGCAGTATCCAGGCTAAAATAGCGATTACCTTGGGAGCTCGGTGGGTGTAGTTATAAGTGTAGTCGTGTTGACTTCACGGCTGGTATCGAACTGGGTTTATAAATACCTGGTAGTGTTGATAAGTTAGATTATCACGTTACCCTGGGACAGGATTTAGATTGAGCGGAGTTATTAAGGTGTAAGAACATCACCACTTGGTGTGGCTCGATGTTAGGGTTAGGTATGTCATTACCTAGACAATCACGGGACTGGATTAGAACACTGCATGCATGGTGTTTTATGCATGATTGGGTGTATAACATGTGATTGTTTGATGAATTGTTATGTGTTGTGTAATTGGGTGCTTAGTGATTAGCACATAGGAAAAAAAAATGATGTATTGGAAAATTTTTTTCGAGTTTACTACTTTTTTACAATGTGTATAAAGCTGGAAGAAGAAAAAAAATAAATAAATTTTAAAGAAATTTATTTGGTTTGATGAATAATAAAATAAAATTGAAAAAAAATGAAATTTTTGTTGTTAAAAGTTGAATAAAAAATGGAATTATGTCTTGCATTGCTCGGGAATGCATGGGCATTGTGTATGAATAGTGTCTCAGTGTGTTTGGGCCGTAGAATCTTTGCATTGAGTGAACTTGCCATTTGAATTGTGTAAGTGGCTGAGTCGGCGAGGGGCGTGGGGGCGTCCGAGTTCTTTGGTCGAGCACCGTCGGCTTTTGACCCGAGCGAGGCCTTTCTTGAGGCCACCAGGTTACGATCGCCGCTATTGCACGGGCTTGTGCGAGTGGTGAGACAGCGGGTGGCTTGACCTCTGGTAACAGAAGCACATCGGCCTCCACTAGGCGAGAGAGGGAGGAGTGGATATAAGAGGAAGGAAGATCCATCTTCTTAATCCCAGGGAAAAGGAAGACCATTTGTGAGATATCGGGGCGAGTGAGGTCATCGAGGAGACGAAGGCCTTGAGGATGGGACATGTAGTAAGGCGGGGCGGATGATGGCTGTTATTCTGCTTGGCGGCCTGGACACTCGGTGGGATTGTCCACGGA
>JAEQBH010008947.1:0-63168 GCA_016808115.1 Tetrastigma voinierianum
GATGAAGATACGTGGTTTACCGCTTAGTAATTAAACACTAGTTTACATGCATGATATCGTGCACACGCTCGCATGTGTTTTGATGTGAATGTGTTTGGAATTTCAGGACTAATTTTTGGCTGTGAAGAATGTAAAACTCTAAAATTAAATTTTCTCAAAAGCAGAAATCTAATTTCGATTGAAAATCTAAAAATTTTCTAAATTTACGATGAACTGACTTCACCGGCTGGAATCGCCTCGAAATCTAGCTCGTCGAATTTTGTCGAATTCCAAGACAGTAGGAATTTCATGTTTTTCGAGGCACCAAGAGTCACGAATGATACTTAGCACTTGTTTGAGTGGCCTCGCCATCTACTATCAACAGAAAATGCAGAGCAAGTCAAACAAGAGCCTATGGGGCCCATGTGACGCCATGTCACCACTGAGAGGATGGAAATCCAAAGTTGTGGATAAGGCGACAGGTAAGAATCCAAGAAAGAACAATGAGAGGCTCGATTACACAAGCAGAGACATCATTTCATCTATTCTCACCAAACTATAATTTTGTAAAATAAAAAGCAAGATAATTAAGGGAGAAGGAATATGCAAATGTGAGAAGTTCTTATCTTCTAAATATGATCGATCCATTAATTTTCACATTCGGAAAGCAAGATAAAGTTCTTTCCCATATAAAGAGTTTCGCTTTAGATCGAACTGGAGTTTACTAACCTATGAGGTAGGTTTTCTCCCATTGATTTTAACCTTGTTCAAGAGCTTATGTTCGTTTTTAAAGATCTCGTGGTCTAAAATGTCATTTCTTGGGTCCCCAAAGAGTGGGCCTGGTCGATGTGATCTGTTTTTGATAGTCCACTCGCCAGATGTTTGGGGATTGTTTTGACAATGGTTGAAAATTAAAAGTGATTGTTTTGTAATAATCCGACTTAAATATAGATTCGTTGGGACACCAAACCGGAATTTCGGATCGCTTATACCCTCGACTAATTTTGATTGAAATTGTCCATGTGTATTGCTTGCGGTTATCAAGTATATTAAATAACATGATTGGTTGTGTGAAAGTATGGTGTTGATGCATTAGCATGGATAGTTTCGATGATGTGAATTATATGGTAGTAGAAAATATATTTGTCCTGAATTAAGAATGAGGCTACATGAAATCGCATGATCGCATTCATATGCAATCTGGCCACATCGCGGTGGAGTCGAGCGTGGGCGTACGGGTCATGGTCGATTCAATTACCCTGTGAATGCGCGGTGACCTCAAAATGGACAAATTTCTAGGGTCAGAATCAGCCGAGCTACCGCGAGTCGCCAGCTCACTCGTTAGCTCCTCAACTAGTTTATTAAGTTAAACCCAGCCGGTTCAATATCATTTTCAGGCTCGTGAAGTTAAACGGTGCCGGAGCCCGAGCACCCTTAAACTCGCCTCTTCACCAGAACAAAGCCACAGCCAGCTCAAGTAACTCAGCCTGCGGAACAAAGCTCAGGAACCAAGCTCGTGATCGCTCGTGAGCAAGCTCTTCGTGGAACAAAGCCTGCGGAACATGGCTCGTGAGCAAGCTCGCGGAGCGTGCTCGTGAACGCTATGATATGTTGCATAATGAACATAGGGCTGCTTATTTTTTAATTTTTGCATAATGAACAAGAGGATTTGTTGAATATGTTGCGTAAGAAAGTTTTTTTTAAATTTTTGAGCAGGTGGATATCATGGAGAAGACTTGATGCACAACAAATTTTTCCTACAAATGAACATGATGAATATTTTAACTCGACTTCAATCCAAGCACTGAACTTTTATTGTCTTATATTTTAATTTAGTTGTGATATTGGTTATTTTAGATGAACATTTTTTAAATATGTTTGGTTATGTAATATCGATTAGATATTAAGAAAGAGTGTCCCCCTGATGATGATGATGATGATATATATGATATGATGATATATATATGATATGAATGAATGAATATATATCTCCAAATGAGTTTTAGCAGCGAACGAAGTTTTTGAGTTTTACGAAGTAATTGCGAGTGCTTCGGAAGCCGGGTATAAATGAGTATTTAAAGCGATAGCTTCGAAGCAGCCGCTGGCACTGATGCCAAATTTTGGCCCGGAAGCCGAAGCCATTTTTAAAATGGAAGCCGAAGCCGCTTTTACACGCGCCGATTTCACGGCATTCCCAACGCTCATATTGAGACTACTGCGGTAAGGGAATTAAAAACAAAAATATGGTATATGTGTGTCATGAAGTAAGCCGTAGATCCTCCCAGGTGAAAGACCCAAATTTACATGCTAAACATGATCACCGCGTGAGTTCTTAAAAATGTCGGAAGGTGATGACCATCTTATGTGAGACCCCTAAATGACATAGCAATATAAATAAACACAAGAAATTTGATGATAATTCAAATGAGTATCGAGGCCTGACGAGCTTAAAGTCATCTATTTTCAAATTCCATTTTTCTCGATTGATTTTTATATAAAAAGACTGATTAATAGCGTAGGGAAGATGGAACACCACCCAATTCAGCCAGGTGCAGGAAATTGGAAAAGAAAGCGTAAAATGCGTAAAAGAGCGGTAATGTGGTCGTGCAATACCGGGAGATAATGGGTCAAGGAAGTCAAGAAGAAGAGAAGTGCAAAAAGCGATTAAAGAATTTGATGTCAGCAGAAGCTTGACAACAATCAAAATGCATCTTCGTTACCATTACAAAGGTCCAAATGCAATTGAAGCATAATTAATATTTAAAGCCAGCCGGGCGTGAAAGGAACCTGTCAAAACAACAAGAAATCATGAAGAAGAAAGATACGATGTCGCGACATCATTCGTGAGGTCGCTGATAGAATTTAACTCAAGATAAAGGGATAGCGATGTCACACACCAAAGAAGTCGCGACACCAAAAAGAAGTCGCGACAGGAGATAAAAAAAATTGACTGAACATTTAGGTCGCAACATCGCTTCAAAGTTAGAAATAGTCGTACCTCGCGATCGGCAGAATCAGCCGCTACATCGCCAGTAAGGAAACTAATGGTCGCAACATCGATGCACTAAAAAGAAGGTCGCGATAAGATTAAGTCGTCGCATATCAACTGTCAGGCGGGAAGTCGACATCATTCGTTGATCGCGACAACATCGGGTAAGATATTGAAGGTCGTGACAACACCAGTCGCCGCGACATCAATTAAAGACTCGAGGTCGCTACAACATCCGTAGGTCGCGATGTAGCCCACTACAAAGAGAAAAGAGGTCGCGACAACATCCGCTTGTCGCGACATCAAATGCAATACGCTAAGGTCGCGACGTCCTTGTCGTCATGACATCACTATTGAATTCAAAGACACGTTAGCCGACCAAACAAAGACTCGCGACATGACTAAAGACAACAGAGGTCGCGATAAGAATTGATGTCGCATACATCAACAACCAACCCGCCATTTTAACCGGCGGGGGTCCAAAAGAAGTGCATCAAATTGTGGCCCAACTTCAACCCTATGCAACACGGGTCGCTACCAAATGAATGCGTTCGGGCGACCGGGATGATTCAAGTGTCAAGGCTCTTGTATTTTAATTTTCTTTTCTTTTTCTTTCTTCGCTTTTATTTTTAGATTAGTTTTTATTTCATTCAAATTGACTTGAACGTTAAATGTGAAGGGTGTAGTTGAATGCAGATTATATTTCTTCACTATCAACTGCAGTTTGAATTCCGCATACCCTTGATTTCGAATCACTAGCTTGATTTACAAGGGTTTTGATCGCTGAAGCCAATGTATAGTGTAATCCAGTTGATTTAGAAAACCCAGCCCCATTGAAATGATTTTCATTACAAATTATCTTTCCCCGTAATTTTATTCATTATTGTCAACTTCGCTTTATAATTCGACTTGTCGGTTTTGCTTATTTTCTGAATTGATCCCAATGTCGGCCTCTTTATACCCATAACTAGGTTATTCCAAGCTTCTCGATTTCCGTGAAGCCCTCCGAGTGACACAGAAGGCATTCCCCGAGTGATGAATAATTTCAGGCGTATGGGAACCCCGATATTGATGATCTAATGTGCTTTGTGTAATTAAATCGATACATCCTCTTCTCACTTGAAATCGAGAATGAGTTGGAGGAGTTATCAATTTAAGTATTGCAGAGTTCGCTCAATTCGAATCGTGAATTCAACTCGCGGTTAGCAACGCATCTAATCAAGGAAAGAAGGTAATGAGCTGCGTAATTTTGAGGAAGAGGAAACCAAGATGGTGTAAACCCATGCAATGACTATACAAAGGAGTTAAGGCTTACAAATTCATGTTATGGGTATGAAGTATCAGAAAAGAAAAAATACCCGTAACAAGGCTACCCGCATTAAAAAGTAGTTATCTAGCCCACCGTATCTCGAGAAACTATGAAGGTGTGAGATGATGAACTAGTGTGGGTTTGGAGAGATCCAAACAGACCTATCACATTCCTTGGACTATTTTAAAACTGTGGTTCGGGAAGCAAAAATTACCATAAGTCAGAGGGGAATTGATTCTTCACAATAGCTTTATTTTCAATGTTCTCTTTGGCATAACTGCTCAATCTAAATTTGTCATTTCATTATTTCAAAAGAGTCATTCATTTGTTATTCATTCATATTATTTAGGTTTTCATTATTTTCAAGGCTTTCACTATTATTCAAATTGTCCATTATAGTTCAAATAGTATGTAGTTTCAGTAGTTGGGCAATTGATTGAAAATTCTCGGTGATCTCTCGTGATCGATATCTGACTTAAATCCAATTACTACTTGTCCGACTGCGTACTTGCAAAAGATAACGGATCAAAACCACTCAAGAAACAATTTACTCCAATTGAAACAATCTTCAAAACTAATCAAATAGCCTAAGACATACGGCCAACAAGTTTTATGGCGCCGTTGTCGGGGATTAGACAATAGTCTTTTGGCGATAGTGTTATAAATTTGTACATGTCTTTTGGTCCGGTCAACATCGGTCCAATGAGTTAAGTCATTGGGTGGAGCACCAATGACTCGTTTTCACACTTGGTGTTGCCTTCAAGCAGAGTCGGCCGGACTGTCATGGGTACGAGGAAATTTCATCTTACGCATTTATATAAAATCATTCCTTGTATAAATTGCATTTATATGGAATGTGTATGATTGTTGTGTGCCATTGCATGTGCTTTTAGGTGGGGAGTAACCTTTGTACGAAAATTCAACTACATCAACAGCTTCACCCCGGCTGGGAAAAATTTCAGTAATCAGAGGCACTGGAGGATGAAGATTCATCCGAGACCTTAGAGGCGGAGGAAATGCCAAATTTGGTTTTGTTTTTGTATTCGTAAAAAAAATTGCAGAAACCCAGCTTATGCATGGTGTAAAGAATGAGTTGTAATTAAACTCGTTTACATGATAAATATATTTTGGCAAAGCCGAAGTTTCCTGTGTCTTTGTAATAAAAAGGCTAACTTATATTGAATTTTAGGGTGTTTAGGAAAGGAGAGGAAAAAGGGGAAAATTGGATGTGTAGCAGGACCAAAGGGCTACTGCCCATTTTGAGTCCTCTGTCGCGACAGAGGAAGTCTATCGTGACGGGGTCCTTTTGGCCCTATGTTGCGATAGGGGCTTCCATGTCGCAACAGGGCTTGCTGACCAAGCACACGACTCGGCCTAGGCGTGCGTGAATTTTCATGTCGCGATAGGGTTTAGGGCTGGACTGGTGAAAGTGGCTGGCATACAAAGTCCTTTGGTCTTTTGTCGCGATAGATGTCAAGGCCTAGGAGGCTCAGGTCACGACAGTAATACAGAATGGGGCGCACTAACTAAGCGTAAGTGAAAGCGATGTGACATTTCATGTTGCTCATAGACAGTATTGATCAAAGAGCAAAAAAAAAAGAGTCCAAAATTTCACCCTGGAATTAAAAGTCACTAGGAAGAAAATGAGTGAGCTTAGGGCTGGAAAAGGTTCTTGTTTGATTGATATATGCTTGACTTTGATTTTTTTTGTGTAAATATGTTACCTTGAATTATGTGTTATGCTCTTTTAACTATCAAGTTAATTTGAATTTAATTAGTAGTTTATGATTATGTGAAACATGGAACTTCTATCATGGTATGTAAGTTTTATTTGGCGTTTTGTTGAAAGCAATTGCTTGTTTGTTTTATTAACTTTTTTTTCATGTTTTATTGTTGAATTTTTGAAAATTTTGATTCAATAGAAAAAGGTCAAATATTTGGTTGTTTGATCTTTTCTTAATGCTATTTTTGAATTTTTTTTCCATCATGAAAAAAGTAGATATTCAAATATGAGAAAATAATATATTTTATAATCCAATTAAAACTCTTATGATTCGTTTCATACTAATTAAACAAAAGCACATGTATTTTTAAAATTTTATTTTCTCAAAATTTAGATAAAAATTAAAAGATTGATTTTCTTAGAAAAAACAAACAACTAAATATTTAATCATATTAAGCACTGAACAAAAATTCTATTTATCATTAAGTAAAAAAAAAAAAAAAGTACCCTTTCACCGAAATAATGTTGTATGGAGGAATAGCCGATGGTCATCGAGTAAAATTCTGGAAATTGCAGGTAGCATGCTATAGCAATGACATGTAGCATGCTACAACAGTGGCAAGGAGTGAGGTTTGGAACTAATACACTTTTTCAACAGCACATAACATGACAAAGGCTGTAAATTGGGAAAAGCCGGAATTTGGGTGGATTAAGGTTAATGTTGATGCTACGGTTTTCTGGGACAAGAGCATTACTAGGCTTGGTTGGGTTGTTCGTGATTCATTAGGTTCCTTCATATCTGCACATGGTACAATTTATCAAATGTAATGACATCCTCATATGGCAGAGACTATGGAGGTCTGGGAGGTCTTGTCTTGAATTAAAATGTTCCATCTATCCAAAACGGTGGTAGAGATGGATGCCTGGTTGTATTCACTGCACTAGTACAGCTCTTCGCAGCTCTGCCTTTTTCTCCTTTTGCCATGTTGATTGAGAAATGTCAGTTCCTGACAACCACACAGAACTTAGTATTCCCTTTGTAAAAGATTCAGGAACTCAGTGACTCATACTATAATTACAGCAATGAGTTCAATGTCAGGTCCATGTGAATGGGTTGTTGATATTTCAGGGTTCTTACTTTCAAGCTTGAATTCTGATAAGTAATATATTTCGATATTTCCTTTAAAAAAAAAAAAAGTACCCTTAGTCATACGTACTTACTTAAGGACAATTTATGATGTTTGTTCTTTTGACTATTTACTCCTTTTGTTGTATTTTTCACTTTTATGTTGGATATTTGAAATCAACAAGATTGTCTCTAACCTCAGGGTATAGGATGTTATATTTGATTTTTTCCACATTTTAAATGAAGATGAGGGGCTCATAATGTCACATGATGTAGTCAAGAAAGTTTCAAAACGATAAGATATAAGGAGGAGAGGAGTTATAACCTAGCTTTACCTGAGATAATTTATTATATTAGAACTAAAGTATTTAACTATAAAAAAAATGATGATAATAGCTTATTGTTGCTTACTTCAAGTCATTAACGTACCAAATTGCTATAAAAGTGTGAACAAACCTTTTTTTTTTTTTGATAAAAGTGGGAACAAACTTTTGTTTTTTTTATACTTTTGATAAAAGTGTGAACAAACTTCTAAATGCAAGCACATTTAAGAAAGTCTTTGCTCTATAATTTTCATTAATAATTGTTTCGGTGGATATTCTAGTGTAATTCATCAGAATATACAAAAAGCATGGAGATTGGTATGTGGACATACCAGGAAATTATAGTATTTCCGAATTGAAACTGTGCCGAAATCTAACTTCTATTCAAACAAAAAATGGATCACTTAGTTCCCTTGATAGCTTCCTAGATTCTAAGTGAAAAACACCTAGAGAATTAGATTGCATAGACCGAATTGAAAGCTAAGAGAAAAACTGAATGGACTAACTTGAAAAAAAGCAGATTTCATTATAGAATTTTGACTAAAATAAAAATGTTGAAGCAAGAAAGCTTTGAAATGATAAAGTACTTGGAAAAAACATATAAAGCTAAGTTATGAATCTGAATAAAAAAAATAAACGCTATTGAAATTGTATAAGAATAAGAGAAATGTTTAAATGCTTTTGCATAGGTTTTGAGTGTTTGAAAGTTGGTAATTTCTTTTGATGTTTTGATTCCCTTTTATAGGCATTTATGAGTACCTGTCCATGTCTCTATTAAAGTCTTGTTCCCTAAGTAACTTTCTACCATTTCAAGTAATTGTCCACGTACTCTGCCGTGTCCTGACTTAGAGAAAAAGTCTTCTCCATATTTCACCTTTGAGACAAAGTCTCAATATTCTTGTTGCATTTTCACAAATTTAAAATTTTAAAATGTCCTCTGAATTTTTACTGCCAATTATTATAGGCTTGAGTTTTCTTGGATTTGGTTGGGTTCGTATGGTTTGACTATTTGACCCATTTTATTACCCTTTGAGTCGAAAAATTATTTAAATACCATTTTGACCAAAAAATTTATTTTTAGTATCAACAATAATCCTGGAATTTCTCTTGCTTTGTTTATTTTTTTTTTCATGATTTAGATGAAAATGATATTGGTTTGGTATCACCGAATTAGGTTCATATTCTCATCACTTCGTACACCAATGTCCTTCACTTCAAATTTCACCATTGAACTACTTTAATGGCACGAGTAGACCCTGCTATGCCAATTTAAACATCAATGCAGAAATATTTCAATATTCGCTGTACATTAATCTCTATCATTAGTATCATAATCTCTTTTCTTTCTTTCTTTTAATTTCTTAATTTTCCATAATTTAGATGACAACGACTTTGGTTTTTTGACACTAACGTTAACTTCATATCTCTATCACTAATTTTTTGATGCCCTTACTCCTTGCCACCGGAAAAAATACTTTATTAGCACATATAATAGGACATACTGTACCAACAGAAGCATCAAATGCAAGCATTAACAGCAGCAGGAAGTTGGTCTAAGACCTTGTAGGTTACCCAAAGGACTACTTGTTTGAGTTTCTTAGGTCACAGTTTCTTCAACCAATCATTAACTTTAAAGCCCGTGGCACTGGGTTACAGGTAAGTGTTGACATATATTTACTTGTTTTTTTCATGATTCAAATGATAATACATTTGGTTATTGACCTTGAGAGTTGTACATATCCCCATTACTTCCAAAATTTTATATTTCTTACCAAAGCGATGCTTACTTCCATATGAATATGTTACAACCTTGCAAGTACACTGAAACAGAAAAAGAAGAAGATTACAAAGAAAAACCAAAAATATGGGATGGAAAATCGAAGGTGTTGAGTCTCATGAGGAATCACGATTTCCTTAAAACAGATTCGTCTTATTCTTGATGTCTTAAAAACACAGCAATGTATGTCTCTCAGGATGAAATAGTGATCGAGCGGCACCACTGTACCTTAATGCAACTCCGACGAACTGAAACAAAGTTTACTCTATCATGAGAGGGATAAGGAAGAAGACTAAGGAATATAACTTGGTTTATGTGGAAAATTATTTGTTTGAGGCAACTCTGACATTGTTATATAGACACAGGAGATGAATGGAAGAACACATAAATTCCGATCGTTTCAGGTTAAACGATAAAAGGGGAAATAAAACCCATAAATGGCATTAAACCATTTATACGACCATGCAAAACATTTAACCCCCAAACGTATTTTAATTTAATTCAAACGGAAGGAAACTCCAACAATTCCCCACATGAATGAAATTAACATTCAAAGACAAGACAAACAATTCCTCAAAAGTAATAGAGTACAACAGTTGAAACATGCATAAGAGAGATAGGTGTTAGCTCAACCTTCCCTCAGAAGTATATTTTTACTCTATTGACTAAACAATAGACACAATGCTCTTGAACCAAGCTTGTCTTGTGTAGATGATAACATACATCACACAGGAATCTTCCTAACATTTTCCAGTTCTCACTTTTATGTTTAGTTTGGCCATGAACATGCGCCTGGTTCTGTAAGAGTTTAATAGAAATTGTGCCCTACTCAATTCCCTTTGAAGCAGCCTCACTTCACTCTTACATAGGTGATCTCTTAACTAAGAGTAGTTCATGTTACTCTTTTTGAATTCCAAGATATAGGGATCATTAAAAGCATAACTTAATTGTCTCTATGAGCATCACTGCTTTATCATAAGAACGACACGAGAAGGTCCCTACAAGCAGATTTAGTCCAAGTGTTTACACTTTAGTTGTCCCTTTGAACCTAGATCTTGGGATCTCCAATCAATTAGGTTAGATATCCATTGCATCAACTTATTCTTTTACGGGCTTTGGTCCCTTTCCCTTCGATGATTTTTCAACCAACTCTCTGTTTAACCCTTCGATTAGTGGATCTGCAATGTTATCCTTGGATTTTACATAATCTAGAGAGGTAACCCCAGTTGAGAGTAGTTGTCTAATGGTATTGTGTCTACGATGAATGGGTTTAGACTTACCATTGTACATACTGTTTTGTGCTCTACCAATAGTAGAGTGACTGTCACAATGTATTCATATTTGAGGCATAGGTTTTGGTCACCTTGGAATATCCTCTAGTAGAGTGAATATCCTCATATCCCATTATGGATCTGGCAATAACCGTTTGTTTTGAGGATTTCCATGAGACTGCTGCTCCTCCCAATGTGAACACATAACCACTCTAGGATTTTGAGTCTTTAACATTTGATATCCAATTAGCGTCACTGTATCCTTCCAATACAACAGGATAACTTGTATAGTACAACCCATAATCACGAGTAAACCTTAAGTATTTTAATATTCTCATAATTCCTTGCCAATGCTTGGCTCCAAGATTACTCGTATAACTACTCAATTAATTAACCAAATAGGTTATGTTTGGTCTTGTACATCTCATTAGGTACATCAGATTACCTATTACTCAAGAGTATTCTACTTGAGAAACACTCTCTCCTTTATTCTTGGATAGGCATCAACTGATGTTCTGGAAATTCCAGAATTATCTTTATCAAACTTTTAAAGAATATTGTCAACATAGTGTGACTGACTTAAAATGAGTCCATATGATGTTCTTTTGATTTTTATACCCAAAATTACATCAACAAGTCCCATGTCGTTCATGTAAAACTTAGAATTCAACATGTTCTTGGTAGATGTAATCATCTTATCATCACTACCGACAATAAGCATGTCATCTACGTACAACCATACAATGACATATCCATGTTCCACTTCTTTGACATAGACACACTTGTCACATTCATTGATTTTGAATCCGTGTGACATCATAACGTATTAAATTTTTCATGCCATTGTTTCGATGCTTGTTTTAATCCATACAAGGATTTCACTAATTTGCATACTTTCTTTTCTTCTCTTGGAGTAGAAAAAACCCTCAGGTTGCTCAATATAGATTTCTTCATCTAATTCTCCATTTAGAAAGGATGATTTTACATCCATTTGATGTATTTCAAGATTTTTTAGTGCAGCAATTGCAAACACCATCCTTATGAAGTTTATTCTCGTCACAGGAGAATAGGTGTCAAAGTAATTTAGGCCCTCAGTTTGCCTGTAGCCTTTGATCACAAGTCTTGCCTTGTATTTGTCTATTAATCCATCTACTTTCTTTCTCCTCTTGAAAACCCATTTGGAGCTTAGAGGTTTACAACCTGGTGGAAGATCCACTAGTTCCTAAGTATGGTTATAGCATGGAACTGGCCACCTAATATCCTCTCTTTCCACACGAGACCCCAGCAGTTCACGCTCCCTTGAAAGCTCGAGGTTCCTTCAAGCACATACATTAGAAAATCTGAACTAAAAGATTTTTTTGTCCTTGCTCTTTTGCTACGTCTGGGTTCTATCTCACCATCTTGATTTTGACTATTTTCATTAATAGTCTCAAGCACTCGTTTCGATGAACTTGGCTATTCTATGGATTTACATGGAAATACACTTTCAAAGAATGATGCATTCCTTAATTCCATTATTGTGTTCTTGTGAATATCTGGGATATTTTACTTATGGACAAGAAATTGATAAGTAGTACTGTTATGTGCATAACTAATGAAAATGTAATCAATAGCTTTAGGTCCTATTTTCACCTTTTAGGCGGAGGAATCGCTTACTTCGCGCACATCCCCTGCCACTCCTCAAGTAAAGTATTTATAGGAGGATGTCATCCTCCATAACCTCATATGGAGTCTGCTTTCTTTAGGGTGCCTTATTCAAAAGGTAATTAGCAGACAAAATAGATTTTCCCCACATGTTTTGTAATAGACCAGAACTTATCAATATTGCATTCATCATTTCCTTTAGAGTGCTATTCGTTCACTCAGCCACTCCATTGGATTAAGGTCAATAAGGTGTTGTGGTTTCATGTATAATCTCATGTTGAGCACAAACATCAATAAAAGGTGATTCATACTCACCACCCTCGATCACTTTAGCACTTTAATTCTTCTTTGTTGAGCTTTTATTCTCTACTTCTCGCTTTTTATAGAAAACAAATTTCTCTGTCGCCTCATCCTTACTTTTGAAGTAGGTACACATAACAATACTTGGTGTTATCATCAACAACAGTAATCAAATATTCATTACCACCTCTTGTTTGTACAAATTTCAAAATCACATATATCACTATGGGATTAAGTCGGCAGGTTTAGTGTGTCTTTCAACACTTTACATGACTTAATGGTTTTGCTTCAACACAACCTTCTCACTCAGGAGCCAGATCAATTTAGAAAGTTAGTATATGACTTAGGTCAATTAATCTACGCAATGTATCATAATTAATATGTCCTAATCTACCATGCCATAAATTAGAAGACTCAAGAATATAAGCAGAAGTACTAGCTTTATTCATATAAGACTTAATGATAGTCATTACATTAAGCTGCTACATGCCATCACTCATTTACCTTTTTCCAACATACATTCCGCTCTTTGACATAACAAATTTATTTGACTCAAACAACTGCCGTAAATCCATGACTATTTAGCAAATGAATCTGACACTAGATTGGGCACATACAAGACATTTGTCAAAAGTTGAATTCTTTTCGCACGTCATCTTCAATACCACTTCCTCGCCTGATTCTAAGTAGCAAAGTTCTTCATGAACACCTTTTCCCGCCTAATTGTTCAAAGGCGGTGGAGAACATCTTCTTGTTATAGCACACATGGCGAGTAACACCAATATCAATCCATCATTCCTTGGAATTGGATCCCACCAAGTTCACCTCAAAGATTACCGGCTGCAGTGAGGTCAATGTCAGACACATCCTTGGAGATGTCATCAATCTACATTAGTTTCTTAGGTTTGTTCCTCTTGGCAATTGCACTAGAAGATTATGACCTTGTTTCTACAATTGAAGCATTTCCTTAAGAACTTTTGCTTCTTGGAGACTCCCCATTTAGTTCCCAACTTAGTGCTCTTTCCCTTTGTCAGTTTTTCTTTCTTGAACATGGAACTTTGAATCATGTTCCACAAAGTTAGCCTTAGGCTCATCAGAGATTGTGTGCCACTTTCCTGATCCTCTATTGTCTTCTTCATGTGAAGTCTAATAACTAGATCTTTGATGCCATCTCCTTTCTTATGCTTCGAGGTAGTTCTCAAGTATTTCCATGTATATGCATTCAATAATATTGTTACTTGAAAAGTTTCGTCTCAACATGGATCTCATGAGGATTACTTGAAGTTCTGACTGACTTAATTACTGCCTTGAATCTACTATTTTATAATCAAGGAATCGACCCAATAATAAACTTTTTAAATTCGACATCCTTGGTTTTATATTTCAAGTCTAATGACTTCATAGTTCTTTAGTTGTTTTCTTATCTGTATACACATTGTATAGAGAATCACTCAACGCATTCATGACATAGTTATTGCACGTAAAGTCGAATGTTTTGCCATCCACAACATCGATGACTGGATAGCCATGCTCATCTTCTTTGAGCTTAAGAGCTTCTTTAGTCAAAAAATCCAAAATGCAAACAAAAATGCTCCTCCTCTTCCCTTCTTCTTCCTTCTCCTTTTTTCTTTTTTTTCTTTTCAACGTTCACCTTTAACAACACTCACACCCACACACACACACACACAAGTCTGTCCAATATCAATACAAAATAAATATCACAATAAAATAAATGGTGGTCACAATGGTCAAGGTAGACAGAATAACATCTTTTGCTACCATCTTTGAAATTAAGTCCACTGGGAACTTATGGTTTTTCTAGGTGAGAGATAGAGATAGGCGCATTAGTAGGCATCACGGCACTTTATGCCACAAGAGGGGTTGCCACTTAGGCGCATGTAATGGGAACGGTAGGTCCCCGAACTAGAGTCCATTTATCTAATAAAATCATAGACAATGTGTCAATTTTCTTTTCCTGCAAATCAATTCTCATAATAATTGAAAATAACGAAAATTGCAGATTCCCTAGAAAGGCTCGGGATATAGAAACTCATGCCAGAACTAGCCTCCTTAGACAGAATATTCAGTTCCTAGGAAAGATCGAGGGGTCACAACAATCCCGCTTTAAGATCCAAACCTAGACATACTCATATCATAATTTCCAATTTCCTAAGATCACAAAGGAATTGGCTTAATCTCAAATGAGTGTAGAGTTTAGCCTAATAGGCTTATCTCTTTATCATATATTCCTCACAAGGAAAACCACAACCACTACAAGAAATTAACAGTTTACCTATTGAATATTTTAGTAGGTAATAATTGAAATTTTGTAGGAAATCCAGTTTACCTACTACTCTCCTACCGAACACAATTGTAGGTAAAAAAAATTACCAACAAAAAAGTGAAATAATAGGTAATTACCTACAAAAATATTAGTCAGTAAGTGGTAGGTAAAACCATGTCATATTTTGTCGGGAAATAACTTTACCTACTATTTTTTTGTAGGTAAATTTAGTGACAACTATATTGTAGGTAATTTCCATTCTTTAGTTGCTATATTGTTAGGAATATGTAGGTAAGTTGGTTGTCTAACTTGCCAATTTAGTAGGTAAATTTGCTCAGAATCAGAGTAATAGTTAGATTTGCGTAATCATTTAATGATTTCTTATCTTATTTTTCCTTTTAGTAGGTAACCTATCTAATAATTTCATTCATTTATACTTTAGTAGGTAATTTGTTGGTAATAGTTTCATTCATATTATACTTTTAGTAGGTAATAATCCATTCATTTATACTTTTAGTAGGTAATCTATAGGTAATTTAAAATTATATGAATATATCTTTACATATTTAATTTAATTGTAATCCTAATAAAAACATAATAAATTTACAATGAAAGTAGATTAATATATGATTCAAAATGCTAATAAAATAACAATAAGTGCAATTAAAATATTCAAATTACATAAAACATAACTATAAAGTGCACTTAAACTATAGTCCATAAAATAAAAAGTGGCAATAATAACAAGTCATAAACATGTTGATAGATGCATAACATTATAGATTGAAACTTCGAGACAACAATAGATACAACTTTTGAATTCGGCCATGTCAGTCGCCATCGCCTGTATCATCATCATGAATAGGGTCGGAATCAAGACTGAGTAGGACTAGTGGTGGTTGTTGAGCTCTTACATTTCATCTATACATTGTAATAAATGTGTTGTTAGGTTTCCAATTTACACTACCTCCTGTGAGTAAGCCTATGTCGTAGTTATGACATTTCTTCTTTATTTTGTTGAGGAGAAGGGGACATTGTTGAAGTTAATGCACCACTAGTCCCATAGAACTCACTAGGTTGGGACCTAAGACCATAAACTGCATTCCTTTGTTTTCCACCCACAATATCCAAAAACATGTTATTTTCATCTATTGTCTCATTACATTGTGTTAACTGCTCTTTCCTAGCCTCAAGAGCATCTTGGTAAAAATTTAAATTAATTATAATATCATAATACGATAAGTTCAAGAAAGCCATACATTAATCAAATTAATTAGCTTACATTTACAGGTTTTAACTTCTTATCAACAAATGTCTACAATCACCTTTTTAAAAGCGTATAGAAATAGCTTTATGCAATGGGTTGACGCCAAGTTTATGAACCTAAATATATATAAATATAGAAACTCATTAGAAACCAATAACAAAAGCCAACAAATAGAGAAGTTGATTTGATTAGAAGATTACAAAAAATGTGCACTTACCCTTACTCATGCTTAGAAGATTATGGTCTTACAAGATGATTAAAACATTTACTAATCTATAAAAAAAGATTCAAAATGCTTCCAAATGAAGATCTTTGGTCCCAAAACGAACAAATACACAGCAACACACAACTTAACATGAGGATCAACTTTTTCAACAACACACAACAACAACCACCCAACATCACAAATATCATGAGAAAAATTTGTAATCACAAACACCAAACAACCACCCAACATCACAATTACATATTTCTTGAATCAAATATTACAAATAGGAGAAATCATGTTAGGCAACCAAATTATACTATGTCGCAATATAAATTTTTCATCAAACTTAGAATCTATTCATTTCAAATTTAATTTAGGGCCAATTTTGACTTTCACTTGTGTAAACAACCCCATGTTATTCTCGCCAAAAGAATTAAAAAGAATTAAAAACTAGTTCTAGATAAAAGCTTACAAGTTCATCTCCCATGGTCATAATAAGTAGCAAGGCTCTAGTGGAGTCAAGGTCCAACCCTTTGTCGCTCTTCGACATTATGTTCTCAAGTAATGCTTTCATGAATCTTTTTTGCTTCTAGTGTGTTCTAATAACACTGCCATCTTTGCCATAAATTTGGATCAATGAAGTTTGGTTTCTTCCCTTTCTTTTTTATCTTTGATATCATGTCTCAATATTGACTACACACGTTCTCCTCCCATGCTATTTTGACTAGTTCATCTATTGCATTGCCCCATATGAAGCATTTCTATAGTATATAATTCTATGTTATAATTAAAATAGACATGCAATTGAATCATAATTTAAACCGAGGGGTTGCTTCACCTTTTTTCAACTAACACACATGCAAAAATAGACTTAAAATAAGTTAACCTAGCATTTATTACTTTTTAAATTGAGTATAATAAAAGCCTTAATTTCATTATAAATGGTCTTCCATTTTAGGTCCATTTGTCCCTTCAGATCTATATTTTTCAAAAGCCTTCTCATTATAAAGTAGAGATTCTTCCGTGATGGCTCCAAACTATAAAATAATATTCTATTTAAATATTATTCACAATTAACAAAACGTAAGACTTTAAAATATCAACATTGAAAATATACATGTAAATCCTCAAAATTAAATATGATTACTAATTAAAATCAGTTGAGATTATCGTTGAACTCAAAAGTGTACGATTTTATAATATACTACTTATACATTATTTCATAAATGCATAAGTCTACGATTTTGAGCTGTCCCAGATTCATAAGTATGTGTTGCGTGAATTGTAGGTCTAGGAACAGTGTAAGCATGTGTGTGTGTCGTGAAGTCGTATGCAAAGGAGCAAAGAAGTCGGGTGAGGTCACTGGTGACTCTATAGGTGGAAACAATAGTAGGTCGATGCATCTGATGACTCATATGTGGTAGAGTGCAAGAAGGGGTTTATAGTTGTTTCTAATTTTATATGCGGAGGAGTAAGGGTAAGGGTACCGTTGTCAAGGCGGCTGCGGATCGGTCACTACGGAATCGCTGATAAGATGGTTGTGACTGTGCAAGCCTTCTTCTCTTAGCTGCTAGAGATTTAACCATATCCTCAACAAACCTGTAAATATGTAAACAAGAAAATGTGAGCAAGTTACAATATAACAAATATGGCATTCTACAAAAAAAAAAAAAAAATAGTCATTACTTATTTATTGTAACAATATTAATATCAACAATTAAAATTTCTACAAACATCATAATCAAAATTCATAATGGTTTATTATAGCAATGTCAATATCAACCATTGATTTCTACAAACATCATAATAAACTACATAAATACAAAATTATCATGGAATGCTCTTTTCTAATCACTAACGCCTCCACATATTCATCTTCACTTTCATCTTCTAATTCTGACTCAAGTATGGGGTCATCTGAAATTTTAGCTTCATCATCAACTAGCTGAACAAGTTCCCCATTTACATCATTCAATGGACTCGATTCATCAATCATGATGGATGCTTTAGTTAGTTGTAAATTAAATGGCCCATCTTCTTGGAATGCTAAGTTACCATTTACTATATTCTCAACAAAGAGGAGTGGAACATCCACCATTAGCCTAACTTTTTAACTTTTGCACACAAGCACCAATGACTTGTCTTTAAGCTAGGATAAGAGACATAATAAACTTGTGCAACTTGCATGACAAGAATAAAAGGTTCATACTTATTGAGCTTTCGCTTGAGGTTGACATCTACAAGAGGATACTGTTATGAACTTTGATCCCACTATTAATAGTAGGATCAAATCACTCACACTTGAAGAGTACTATGCTCTTAATTGGCAGTCCTGGATATTTCAACCTCAAAACCTCTATCAAGCGGCCATAGTAATGAATCTCATTATCACTAGAATTTATGCCTTTTATGAAAACCCAATATTTGAGGCTGACCGTATTGATCTATGTGACTCAATATGGAATTTGAAACCATTAAAAAAATACATTAGATATGATTCAACTGTGTGTAAAGGGCCTTTTGCAAGATCTTCGATGAACTCATTGTTAATGATATTATGGTGTGCCTATTAAACATACAAATAGTCAATTTTTGAAATATAAGTAATGAACTTAGTATTAATAGCAATAAAATTTCATTGCTTACATATTCCTTAAACCATTTTGAAAAATGCTTCTCAAGCTTCTCATCAAGTTTAGCTTTTGTGATGGCCGGTTCATTGTTTTGTATTTCATCAATGTATATGATCAGGGGTGAATCATGCATGCATTTCAGTTGAATTCTCGGTGTTCTTTGTGGCTTAAATGTATGATTCACAGACATTTTCAGTAATATTACGCTAATCCCTCATATTATCTTGTTCTATAGAATATGGCGATAGGTGGAATCAAACTGGCAAATAAAAGACAAGAAAAACTAAGGTAAACGATAAAAGGTGGACCAAGAAGGGTTACGGGTTCGCTGAATGGTTTCACCTTCTCTCACAAGTGAAGACTTTCACACAAAGAAGGGTCCCTTCACCGCAGTGAACCAGAAATCTTGAAATCAAAGGCCCTGTCCACCGTCGCAAAGCCACCTGCCGCAAATGGGGCGAGGTTCCTTCCATTACTGAACCTCGAAACCCTAGCTTGTGCCATTGATGGCCTGCCGTCGAGGTATGTGCGAGTAATTTCGGCTGTAAGGATTGGATCTGAAGAAGGAGGAGATACGTGAGCCGGGTAGACAAGACAAACTGATTCTACGATCGCGAAGACGGATTTTTCTATCGTCCTTCCTTCAACCCACTTCATGATTTGAATTCTTCAATTTTTAATGAATAATATGATGAACTAATTCTTTTCTGTGGTTTTGCCAAGCCTAACCAACAATTTGATTGATTTACTTTGGCTTATTTGAATTGTTAATATGAGTTCACGCTTGCTTTAATTCTAGGTTTAATTACATGTTATCATTCGCCAACCGTGACATGCTCTAAAGTCGGGGGTGTTTCGAGATTGAGAGAAGATGCACTCTATGATATGAGCAAGCAACACTCAGGGAGTTTACAAATGGAGGATATTCCGCACTACAAGTGTGGCAATTAGTGGTTTGCACA
Source organism: Tetrastigma voinierianum (assembly GCA_016808115.1). Classification (NCBI taxonomy): domain Eukaryota; kingdom Viridiplantae; phylum Streptophyta; class Magnoliopsida; order Vitales; family Vitaceae; genus Tetrastigma; species Tetrastigma voinierianum. Next base: position 19,796 of record JAEQBH010008947.1, read on the forward strand.
TTTAGGCGTCGAGTCAAGGGGTCGAGGCGTGAGACGCAATACATCCCACAAATAGATAAAGTAAATATATCTCGAGAGAGAATATCTTGTAGGAAAGATCAACCCACCAACATAATCATAAGGAATACTTCAATAAGTCCTTTAATTGAATTGACATCTATCAAGTGTGGTAGAGATGGTAAACCCTAGGTTTCTCATAAATGATATAATTCAATACAATCTAATTTAAGTTTTTTGTTAATTCTAGTAATTTAGTTGTGATTCACTTGTGATTAGATCCAAATATTGTCAAAGCCACAAATCGCATAGTCAACATGCTTCTCTTCGAGGGAACGACACTTGACTAACCACTACACTACGTCAACTCGACACGTATACTTGCGCACACGGGTTTGCGTTTCCAACCTAATTTTGCACACTCACTTTCGGCCCGTCAAGTTTTTGACGCCGTTGCCGGGGAGAAGTTTAGTGTTGATATTGACAACCGTGCCATAGATAGTACTTTGGCTCAATTTTACTTTCTTTAGTTATTTTCACTTATTGATCACTTTCTACCTTTTTATTTTTTATTTTTTACTTTAATTCCTGGTGTACATGTTTTCCTTTATTGCATCTATGCTATGATTTGGTTTCGTTCTTATCCTGTGATTTCAAGAAAGTATTTAGAGTGTATGCAAAGACAAGGTCACTGTGGAACTCGCTTTATTCATCCCGAACTGTGAACGTGACACTACATCACTACAGAGAGACCACGGAATCTCCGGCCAAATCATGCAAAGATCAAGTAGACACAGAACAGATTCATGATAGGGATGAACCACAAGGAAATGTAATGGGACATAACTATAGAAATCCGGACACCACACCCTTCGTACAACCTGATAATCCGCATATGCTACTTGAGGAGTTTACTTTGCCACCTACAGTTGTTCAGTCAACTATACGTCAACCACCCATACAAGCGAACAACTTTGAGATGAAAGGAGTAACGTTGAAAATGCTCCACAATATACAATTCCATGGCCTACCTAGTGAGAATTCGAATGCACATTTGACCAGCTTTATTGAAGTTTGTGACATAGTCAAATATAATGGGGTAATCAAAGAAGCTCTCGTGATCATGGGGTTATTCCCATTGTCACTTACCGATCGGCTAAACACCGCTGTCACTAACTCCGCACTCCATCACCTCATGGAATGACTTGGTAGAAATTTAACCAAATTTTTCCCAATCATTTAAAATAGCCTTCCAACGGTGCAAGAAATTAATACATTTAGACAATTTGAGGGGGAGAACCTAGCTGAAGATTGGGAGAGATTTCATGAGCTACTGATGAGGTGCCCACATCATAGATTGACCAAGTGGATGCAAAGGGTACGCTTACAATGGTCTAAGCGACTACCAGACAATCATTAATGCTTCCAATCGTATTGCGCCTGACATGTAGAAACCACATATCAAGCCTATGAGATCTTGGAGGATACAACTACTAATACAGTGGCCCCGAGATAGATCAACACTTAAGAAACCCCATAGAGCAAACACGAGGTTCAGTAACATCTGCAGAAGCCATGTCGCACAAGACCAGATAACAAGTAGAAGAACAAGCAGGCAAGAATGCTATTCGGGACACCGTTGGGAATGGTGAATCTCATGAGCAGACAAGACAATACTATGGAGGTCGGTTTCGCGCATGACAAGAGTAGGTCTTCATTACGTAACCGCAGAATCAATTACAAAGAAGGACAATACTGAGGTAGCTATCGAATGTATTAAAATCGTAATCAGCGCTGTATCGATGGTAACCAAGGTAATCGAACAATTAGAATTATGGTCGAGGAATAGTCAACAACATGCCACCACCCCGAGTGAATGAAATCCACCCTCAAAAAGTAGACTGAGTGCACTTCGCTTCAAATGCTCTCACCTTCACACACCGCCTTTATGAATGAGACAAAGGCGACTTGCAAACCAAAGCCAGCTCGTTGACGGAGAGGCAACAGGAGCATTACCGAGTAATTCTGAAGTGAACCCGAGGCAAGAAGGTAATGAACATGTAAAGGCTGTCACATTGAGGAGTGGCAAAGAACTAGCAGCACCAGGGCAGCCACCAGTGATAGGGGAGGTAAAGACAGAACAAGTAATCCAACCTAGCCAGACTGACAAGGTAGTAAGGAACACCCATCGAAAAGTCAGTGAAAAAGAAACAGGTCCGAGGGTCGACCGCTAGACCGAACCCACTATCCCAATTTGCACTTCAATCGCCCGAAGAAGAGTAAATTGACAAGCAATTCACCAAGCTTCTGTAGGTGTTCAAGAAACCGCATATAAACATTCCGCTTGCCGATGCATTAGAGCGTATGCCCGCCATTTGAAATTCATGAAGGAAATATCGTTTAAGAAAAGAAGACCGCTTATTCTTTGAGACAGAATTCTCAATGAGGGAGCGTAGGGTGCCATCCCGCAACGAAACCACATAAAGCTGAAAGACCCCGGTAGTTTTACTACACCATGCACAATTGGAAATTCCATCTTTGAGAAGGCCTTGTGTGATCTGGGAGCAAGTATTAACCTCATGCCGCTATCTATATTCAAACGATTAGGATTAGGTGAAGCTCGCCCAACCACAGTCACACTCCAGTTGGCAGATAGGTCACTGAAACACCCCAAAGGGGTAATAGAAGACGTTCTGGTCAAAGTGGACAAGTTCATTTTTCCGGCAGATTTCATTGTTTTGGATATGGAAGAAGATAAAGAAATACCTATTATAATCGGGTAGGCTGGCTTCAGTGATCATGGCTCCGATTGATGTGCAGAAGGGAGAACTGAAATTGAGAGCCCTAGAAAATGAGATCACCTTTCATGTATTCCGGCCCGTGAAGCTCCCAGATGACTACCCTAACAAAGATACCTCGGTCCTCAACCCTAAAGAGATCTTGCAAGGCAAAATGGTAAACTCCCGAGATAAGTCTCATGTAGCACAACGAATTACCCAAAAGATCAAGGGCATGGTAGCCAAAATAGTCCAACCGCTTCGAGCGATTTTGAAGACCAAAAGTGCTACAGTCCTGCCTCTTAGATTACAACATGTGCCATCGGCAGAATGTCGAGCTAATGACGCAACATAGCTTCGAGGCAACCCAAGTATTGTGAGATTCTCTTTTCCCCTCATTTCGTATTATCTCCATTCCACTTGATTGTTTTACAGAATTTTTTTGTTTTTGGGCATCCTAACCTTAAATTATTTTTAATATCTTAATGAATCTTAAAGATGGAGGCAAAGACACAAAGGCCCATACTTTCGGGTTCGTCATGCGGCTTGCTTTGTCAAGTGCAGAGGAAATATTTTGAGGCAAGCTTTTAGTCCTCTCATGGCTGGTCGCTTATCGCCGCGAGGTTTGGACCACACCTTTTCAGTCCGTGAGCGCTAAGCGAACCACGCTTACGCCTCACGCACAGATAGGCCCGCCGCAACAAGGGTCCTTCACCATGCTGTTTAATTTCGTGATTCTAGGCCTCTATAAATACCCGCGACAAACATTTGTTCTCTCCAAACAATTTTTAGTGCGCCCCTTCTTCTCCTGTTTCTTCTTGTGTGCATTTTTTTTTTCAGATTTCGAGCCTTCAGTGACTATTATGGCGCCAAAGAAGACCGTCCCAAATGGTTTATTATCGCTGCTCCACATCCGGCGCACCTCCCTTCGAACGATTTGCGCCGCTTACTGGGTGAAGTAGAGCCGCCTACCACGAAGTCGCTGCAAACTGCTCCTTCGTCCCTGAGCGCGGCGCCACTCCCGAGTGAGTGCAGCTCATCTCTCCACCATCCGTACTCGAGGTTGGTAGACCCCGCGGTGTTCCCTCGACCCCGGGAGGCCCCAAATCATCCGAGAGTCTCTACTCCAACCGCCATTCCTGCCCAAGACCACAATGTTTGTCTGAGGTTAGTGGGTTGGCTTCGGAGCCCGGCCCATCAACCAGATTTACCAGCTGAGGGACGACGACACTGAGGAGTACCGAGCTTTATTCGCGGATACGACCTTCTAGGGCCTAATGTAGGAGCTTACACAGGCCCAGGGCGTGTGGAGGCGCCATTCGTCGACGGGTGAGTTCACCACATTTCTGATGACAGCGCTCACGCCCGTGGTGAAGGTTTGGTATAATTTTTTATGTGTTAAGATTAAACCCTCACTGCATCTCAGTATAGTGACAAAGGATAAGACGATCCTCCCATATGCCATGACCAAGGGATTCCACCGACATCAGATTCGGGCCATCGAGCTGGGTTGATCAGTCAACTCGTCGGACGACTAGCACTCGATCCACCCTTCCCGGTCACCGAGCTACGCCGATTGGTCGAGTTCTCGATGTTGATTCCGCTGAGCAAAAGGCCGATCGAGAGCCCTGACAAGTCCGATGACAAGACCGGCGATGATGTCCCGGGGCCACACCCAACGAGAGCGACCTAGTGGATGGCGACCCTGAGGTCCCCTCTGGTTCGACCCAGTCCCTGGCCGACCAGATCCATGCACTCACTACCCGCTTCGATGCCTATTGGGATGAGTCTCAAGAGCACCGTTGCTCGAGCCAGATACGGATTCCATCGTACGAGATGTCGCTTATCCGGAGCCAACTAGACTAGATCACCCAAAGAGCCTAGCTCACTGGTCATCTACCACCCGCACCACCACGTACCCACCACCACATTGATATATTTTTCTCTCGATGTATTTTTACCTTTCGCTTTTATTTTCTTTTCTCGCTATCGAGACACCGCCGCCAAGCTCAAATATAGTGTAATGGGGCAAGGCCTTAAAAAGGTGAGCATATGTCTTCGCCTTGAGTTCAGATTGAGTTAGTTATTAACACCTTAATTCCCATCTCTATTATTTTCTCGCATCTTAGTTTATGTTAGCTATTTTGCATGTTTTAGGGGTTATATATATATATATATATATATATATAGGTATATATATATATATATATATATATATATATATATATATATATATATATATATATATATATATATATATATATTTTTTTTTTTTTTTTTTTTTTTTTGTCTTGCTTCATTTTGTTCCCATTGCATGTTTAAAGACCAAGCCTGCACTCCATGCACCAACATCATATTATGACTCGCCTCTAATCGCCAGAGGGAGTGTCGCAGCCTCTACCATTAACCATGATGACAAAGAATAGGAGTCGAGTATGAGCGTGAAAACCTGCGTTCAATGACATAGGGACCTCGAGGCTGGTAGATGACCGGACCGCACCGCATGGCTGAGGATGACCATGCGCTGGAGCCCCCTCCTTGTAGTCTCAAGACATCAATTTCTAAAGCAAGCTACCACACACACACACACATGATCCTCGAGGTATGCCTTGACTCCGAACTCACCATACAAGAGTCTTACGAACCTTGGAAGGTTTAAACACCTAAGTGGTGGGACAATCGTAGAGTGGGCAGATTCGCTTCAGCCCCAATCAAAAAAAAAGAGGGGGCCTTAGTGTGAATAAGTGGATTATCCCATCGGGAATCTCAGCACACAAATCTCGAGGAGCCTTTCAAAGTCTAATGCCCCTGAGCCAATCGGGCCGAGCCATTGACTTCACTTGTAACACTGCCTCGATGGTGCGCACGCACATGTAATCAGAAGATGCATATGCACTAAGTGCCATTAAAGATAAAATTGTAAAGTTTTCAAAGAATTGTGATATTTACAATTAAGAAAAGTGAGGGGTGAAAGTATAATTAATGGAAGTTTAAATTAGTAAAATAATAATAATGAATTGCCATAATTTTTCGTGAAGTCTCTCGAAAATTCTCTAGATCTCGATGATCAAACGACTGCGCCGTTGTTCGCCTCACGAAATCTAGTGACCTAGAAAGCTTGAGTGACTGAGACAATCTGACATTTACGAATTTCTAAAGAACGGAAGATAGAAATAAACTCGTGAAATGCGATTTTTGAAAAATTCCAAAAAATGCTACAAATACTTGTTAATATTCAATTAGATAAAGGAATTAAACTCGACAAAATAAATCGTTTCTAAATAAACAGACTAAAGGCGGAAAGAAAAATAATACGTGGGTCCTAATTTAAAAAAAAAAAAAGATAATCCAAACATTAAAAGTCAAATAGCAGAAGGACGACATGAGAGAGCATCTGTGCGTAGAGTTTTTTTGTTATTTTTCTTCTTTTAGTTTATTTCTCATATTTACGAAAATCTGATCGTCGGATTTCGTCGGGATAAACACGAAAAGTGCTCTATGCGACGAGGGCTACGCGTGGGTACCAAAACAAAGATTTCATCAGAATTCGTAAATATTCTAAAATCCAAATTTTAGTTTTTCCTCAAATCTACGCCATTCTAGTGGTCAGACTTTTCTGACCAAGAGGGTAAAGGTTTACGCTGACGAGCTTTGTTACGCTATGAGTACCAAAAATCACAGTAGATTTCGCAGATTTCATGTGAAATAGCAAACAACAGATGAATACGATAACAACAAGGTATAGCATAAAGGTATGTAGTGCTAGTAAACACATATAGTAAATCATAGTAAATAGCTTAATAGTATTTAGTTAATGGGGCTGACGTATATGGTCTAATATGATCAAATGTGTAGACTAAAAGCATAAAGGCTGGGAAATTGTGGAATCGCGGCTTTTAAATTTAATACAAGGTAAAAGGTGAGTGTTCTAAACCTATTTTCCAAATACTAGTATATTATGGCACTGCTTTGCACGTATTTAAATGGTTTTGATTGTAAACCATGTTTAAGAAAGGCATACAATGAAATAGAATAAAGCAAGCAAACTGCTTGATTTTAAACCGCAAATAAGAATGGCTTTGATTCATTCAACCTATACTACAAAAGCAAGCAATTAGTTTAGTAAGAAACAGTTTAACATAAAACCATATTTCAAAGAGCAAGAAGCAAATAAAAGTCTATTTTTGTAAAACATTGAATCTCAAAAAAACCTAGTCTTAAGCAAGCATCCGTCGGTATTCCGTGATGGCGCTGCATGCACAGGATCATATAGATTTAGATTCCCCGGTCGGCAAACTTAGAACATGACTATTACATTTAAAGGAGACCGTGTTAATGCATCGAGACAGGGTTAAGAGTCTGAATTAATGATAGTGATGGAGAACGCCACCCCACCATATTTACCGGAAAAGTGACGTGTGGGGCTACATGTCTTCCACGGAAAATATGGACTCCAGGTCCTTCCACTGCACGGTCGATGCCTCTAAGCCCTGTTCACTTGCGTACGTTTATTGTGAAAGCGCTCCAGTTGGCTGGAGCGATTTATAATCATGTTTATACAATTTTAAAATCAACCATTGGCGCACACGGTTGAGCCCAGCTCCCATGTTTGTTTTAAAGAACGGTCAGAGCCTGCATCCCGCTATTTTAAACAAACTAGCTGAGCCAGCCCCCGTTTTATTTCAAAGCATAAAGCTGTTCTGCGCCCCGTGTTTATGAAAAGTTTTTGAGAAACTTTTGAAGGAAGGTTTATGAAAAGTTTTGAGCAACTTTGTGCTAAGAGATTTGAGAAAAGTTTTAGAAACTTTTAAAGTAAGATAAAGCAAAGAAGATTCGAAAGGTTTTATAAACTTGTGAGTGTGCTATAAAAGCTTCAAAACTTTAAAGTAAAGCAAAGCAAATAAAGAAATATTTAGAAAATATCATGTAAACGAAGTTCACAGCTTAGATGTTTTCTCCTAATGTTACTAAAGCATACACTCACTGAAATGTTTAGTCATTATTTCTTCGCTTTAAAAACTATTTTCCAAGTACAGTACGCCTTACTGGAGCACAATAAGAGTCCCCTAACACGTATAAGTGCGTGTATAAATAGAATTTCAGATGGAAATACTCAACTCAGAGTAAAGGAATATATGTATGTACATAATGTGGCTTATGAAAATGTGTGTGGAGGTTGCTGGTTGCCATGTTTGATATAGTGTAAAATCGTATACAAGCTTTGGGACACGTCCTATATACAAACAAGTATGCCGAAATTTTATAAAATCACAAGTTTAGAAAAGAAATTTTTTTATACGATCAAGCAAGAAATACGGCTTCGTCAATAGATTTTCTAGTCGTTAGAGGTAACCCATCGAGGATTTCGTGGAGTGGCCGGCACCGCCGGGGAGCAGTAGGGTGGGGTGCGTCAAGGTGGCATCAGAGCATAAGTCATATTAAGGATCAGTTTTCACACTATTTTATTACTATCAAGTAAACTACGTATTTTCCATTCTCTCAAAGTACATACATATCAGTAATTCAAAGTATTAAACAGTTGATTTTTTTTTATAGTACTATGTCAGGCAGAGGACGTCGAGGTCAGTCTTGGGGAGAGTCATCTCAAGAGGCTTCCGAGCCTCATAGCACTCGAGATGAGCACATAGTCGTTCCACTACCGCCTCTATGAATCGGCCTCCAGCAAAGAAAGTGTCAGTCGACCATCCGGGCCACCGTAGGGAGCTCATGCCGTGGATTGTTTACGGCAGAGCAAGTGGCACAGATTGCAATAAATAGGTAGCCATACCACGCTGCAAGGGGTCAGCAAACCTCCACCACCACCTAGAGAGGCGCTATTGAAGAACCCTGAAGTCGACAGAGAAAGTAATAAAAGCCGGGGCGCCTAACCATATGACTACAAAGGGGTGATCCAAAAGCAAAAACGGTTGTGGCTAGATCCGAGTAAACAAGGTTTATATTATGGCAAATTTAATGAGTGAAGTAACTGTTTTCCAACATGGAACATTAGGCTAAGATCGCTGACGTCATGAGGAGAGGTATTCTAATGGGTATATCAAGGAATCATCTCAACAAAGAGTCACCATATCGCCAAGTCATAAGGATTCGAATTGAGGAGCTCCTTCTGCAAGAAGCACGTAAGAACATGTATGTCAAATTATGAGAAAGAGGTCTCCTTTAACTAGTTACTGTCCCATATATCCAAGTTTATGAAGCCACAGATGCAAAAGGTTTTCTACTGATCAAGACTTGATCCAGTTATCATCTCATGTCCTCAGGTGAATAGATTTGGGACTGATTAGGCAAACAGAGTTTGGTTAGCACCACTTCACAGTGTACCTGAGAGGAAGAAGAGATTTAATCAGTGTGTACTCCCAAATTTAGCCCGACGCACGTAGAAAAGAGGAAATTACAAAGGTTACAGGGCTCTGAAAGGTGTCGAGAAATATCTCAATGGGATCATGAGGTTCCTAGTTGCCAGCAGCGGGCACCCCAGAGCATTCCTCCCATTTGTCACATGTGCCGGTTTACACCATGGGAAGGTGAGAGATTCAATACAGGTTTCACTGTGGCTGTGAAGGCCATTTCATTGGGTGGAGTTCCCCACCGACGCGCGAGACATCGCAGCCGCCTGGGGCCACCCCGCACCGCAGATGAGCACACAAAAGTATTCAGGAGGGGTTTCCTGGGCTAGTGGGCCAACACAACCAGCAGTAGAGGCTAGTCAGGGTAGAGGCGTATAGAGGGCCCGTGTGATGCACAGACCCCACGATCAAAGCTGGTTTATAGCCGTGGATCAAGAAGATGCGAGTGTACTCCGTGACGTGGTCACCGGCATATATTTCTATCCGAATATGATGCATATACACAGGGACCTGTGGAGCTATGCATTCATTTGCATCCAAGCCATTCTTAGATCAAGCCTTAGATGTAGACCCAAACATTAGAGGGTCGTATGAGAGTGCTTTCCTTCCAGCCGGAGATCCGCTATTCTTCGTACGCAGTAATCAGAGATGAGAGTTCCTACTGGTGACAGAGTTCTCAAACATCTGCGGGCCTTGGGATATGAGGATTTTGATGGTTCTCTGATGGATTGGCCGTCTCGCCATAGAGCCACATTAGATTATTATAAAAGGAAGTAAAGTTTGATAGGGCCGTGAAATCGAGGTTAAGTTTAGGGAATATGTGAGAGTTATCTTTCAAGATGATCTCGCCATGACAAATAAGCAGAATGCCGCGTAAGGGCTGTCGTGGTTATCTAGCTTATGTGGTGGAAACAAGAAAGGAGGGACTCGTGGATGAGATTCCAATGAGCAGAGTTCCGATGTATCTCTGATGATATTGCAGGATTACCTCCAGAAAGAGAGGTGGAGTTCACCATTGATTTGATCCCAAGGACTGAGCCCATTTCCATTCCTCCTTATAGGATGGCTTCTGCAGAGTTGAGAGAGCTTAAGGCTAAGTTAGAAGAATTGTTAAGTAAGGGATTCATTCGACAGAGCATATCCCCATGGGGAGCTCCAGTTCTCTTCGGGAAAAAGAAAGATGGGAGCTCATGGCCGTGTATAGATTACGTAAAGTACCGAACAAAGTTATTATCCGCAATCGCATTCACTCTAGATCGAAGAGAGTTATTCGACGCCTGTGGGTCTCGAGTGTACTCCAAGATAGATTTGAGGTCGGGTATCACGCTTGAGGTGCAGGAGGGTGATGTTCCTAAGACTCGCATTCAGACACGCTACTTATTATGAGTTTCCTCGTGATGCCGTTGCTTCGACTAATGCCCTATAGCCTTTGGGATTTTGATGAACCTGTATTCTGTACCGTATTTGGATAGGTTCGTCATAGTCTTTATTGATGATATTCTAGTGTATTCAAAGAAGTTCAGAGGAAACATTCCGAGCACCTGAGGATCGCGGTTGCGCACTTAAGCGACGACAATATATGCCAAGTCGGCGCGTTAGTTTCTGTCGACAGGTGGCATTCCAGTCATGTGGATTTTCAAGAAGGGGTGGAGTGATCCCTTAAAATGTATAGTTGATAAATTGGAAACCACCAAAGAATGTGTCAGAGGTCAGGAGCTTTCTTGGTTTATCAGGGTATTATAGGAAGTTTGTTGAGGGGTTCTCCAAGATAGCAGCCCCACTGACTAAGCTGACAAGGAAAGATGTGAAGTATGATTGGGTAGATGCTTGCCAACAGAGTTTCGAAGAGTTGAAAGGTAGATTGACTTCACTCCAGTTCTAGCTTTACCCAATGGAAATGGCTGGATTTTAGTTTATAGCTGATGCTTCAAGGCAAGGCCTTGGTCATGGTTTTGATGCAGACTGAGATGTGCAGGATCAGATATGCCTCTACACGCCTAAAGAAGCATGAGGAGACCATCCTACACACGACTTGTGAGTCGGCAAAAGGGAATAAGATTCACACTAAAAATATGGAGACATTATTTATATGGTGTTCCTTGTAGGATCTTGCGTATCATAAAAGTCTTCAATATATTTTCACCCAAAAGAGTTAAACCCGAGGCAAAGAAGACGGCTTGAGTTGATTAAGGACTACTACTATACTATCGGTGCACCATCCAGAAAAGCTAATGTCGTAGCGTGATGCCTCGGTAGGCTACCGTAGAGTTCTTTGTCTCACATGAGATCGTGTTATTTTCCACTATCGTGGATTCGAGAGCTGTGGTGATGGAATTCAAGGGGAGTCGATACCATTCCGCACTCATGGAGTTCGCCTACAATAAATGTTTATCAAAGCCGATAGACATGGCTCCATCGAGGCACTATGCGGCGTGAAATGCAGTGACCCAATGTGTTAGGACGAGGTCAGCGGTAGAAGACTAGTAGGCCCCGAAAGAAGTGCATATCACTTCAGAGAAAGTAAAAGTTGTTCGTGATAACTTAAAGATAGCAAGAGATAGACAAAGAAGTTATGTGGACAACCGTCGCAAAGACTTGCAATTCGAGATAGGTGATCGGGTCTTTTTGAAGATTTCCCCTTGGAAGGGTGTTTTGCGATTTGGGAAACGAGGCAAGCTCAGTCCAAGATTTATAGGACCTATGAGAGGAGCAAGGTGGGGACCAGTAGCTTATAAATTGAAGTTACCACCAGAGTTATCAAGGATTCATGACACATTCTATGTGTCGATGTTGAGGAAATACATTCCAGATCCTTCACATGTGTTGAGAGAGAAACCAGTGAAGTTAAAGGAGAACCTGACTTATGGAGGAAACAAGCTCAAAGGTATTGTAGATCGAAAAGAATGTGTGTTTCGAGGGAGTAGTACCTTTTCGTTAAAACTGTGGAGGGGAATCATGAGAGAGGGAGGCGCTTTACTGGGAGCCAGAGGCTCACTGCTACTTCGCCGCATTCTCAATTATTTTCCTAATGAAGTATTTTCCTTCTTTGAATTTAGTGTTCATTTTTCGAGGACTAAATGTTCTAAAGGAGGGAGGACTTGTAACACCTCGCCCCGATGAGGTGCACAAAGACATGTAACCGTAAGCATATGTGCACCAAGCGCCAACAGAAAGGATAAAATTGTAGTTTTCAGAAGAATTGTGACACTTTTACAATTAAGAAAAGTAGGGGTGAAAGATAATTAATGGAAGTTTAAATAGTAAAATAATAATAATGAATTGCCATAATTTTTCAGTAGTCTTTAAAATTCTCTAAATCTCGATGACGAAACGGATCACACAAGTAAGTTCGCCTCGAATCTAAATGGGACTTAGAAAAGTTTCGTTTAATTCCGAGACAATCGGAATATTTTACGAATTTCTAGGCAACGAGTATAGAGTGAAACCTGAAAACATGATTTTTGAAAAATTCCAAAAAATGGCAAATACTTAATGAATATTCAATTAGGATAAAGGAAATTGAAATCGGGACAAAATAAATTGTTTCGGGGCTGAAACAGACTAAGAAGGGAAAGAAAAAGGGACATGTGGGTCCCACTTAAAAAAAAAAAAAAAAAAGATAATTCAAAACATTAAAAGTCAAATGGGCGTAAGGACGGACGGGAGAGAGCGTCCAGGTGCATAGAGTTTTTGTTAATTTTCTTCTCTTTAGTTATTTTTCAGATTTACGAAAATTTGATCGTTGGATTTCGTTGGGATAAACACGAAAAGTGCTTTACGCGACGAGGGCTACGCGTGAGTACCAAAAACACGGGATTTCACCGAGAATTCAGGTAAATATTCTGAAAATCCAAATTTTTAGTTTTTTTTCAGATCTACGTCATTCTAGTGGTCAGCGCTTTTCGGACCAATAGGTAAAGTTACTTCACGACGAGAGCTACGCGTAGCACAACTGCGGATTTCGCCGGATTTCCATGTGAAATAGTAAATACATATGAATACGTATAATATAGTAAATACGTATGAATACGTATAAATAAATAGTGCATAGTGCATAGTACATAGTAAATCGCGCATAGTAAATCATGCATAGTAAATAGCCAATAGTATTTAGTTGGTTGTGCTGACGTATATGGTCTAATACATCAAATGTGTAGGCTAAAAGCAAAGGCGGGGAAAATTGTGGAATCGTGCTTAAATTTTAATAAGCAGAAAAAGGTGAGTGTTCTAAACCTATTTTTCCAAATACTAGTGTATTATTATGAACTGTTTTGCACTGGTATTTAAATGGTTTTGATTGTAAACCATGTTTGAAAGGCAAGCAATGAGTTTAACAAGCAAGCAAACGGTTTTGATTTTAAACCAAGCAAATAAGTAATGGTTTTGATTCATTCAACCATACTTTTAAAAAGCAAGCAATGAGTTTAGCAAGCAATGGTTTTTAACTATAAAACCATATTTCAAAGAGCAAGCAAGCAAATAAAAGTCTATTTTGTAAAATAGGCCTAACCAAAAAAAATCCCTAGTCTTAAGCAAGCATCCTGGCCGTATATTCCGTACGTGCGCGTGGTGTTAGACTTCATACATGCATTTTTGCATTTCGCCTGGTCGGCAAACTTAGAACATGCATCATACATTTAAAGGAGACCATGGCACGATCGAAAGATATACTGCTAAGAGCTCTAACTAAATTATGGTGATGGAGACACAGGTCAATTCCACCATATTTACCAGAAAAGGTGACATGGGCAAAGGCCCTTCCACCTAGGCGATGTGGACCCGTGTCCTTCCACCCACATCGGCCGATGCCCAAAGTTCCCGTGTTCACTAGGGTACAAATTTATTAGAAAGGCCTCCAAGGGTTGATGATTTATAATCATGTTTATACGCTTTTAAAATCAACCATTGGCACACGGTTGAGCCTCCAGGTCCCATGTTTGTTTTAAAGCAAACCTATTGAGACCAGTTCTGCTTATTTTAAAACAAACGGTTGGAGCCAAATCTCGCTTTTTTATTTCAAAGTACGTTGTCGAGCCCAGTTCCCGTGTTTATGAAAAGTTTGAGAAACTTTTTGAAGCAAAAGGTTTATGAAAAGTTTTATTAACTTTTAAAGCAGATTTGAGAAAAGTTTTAGAAACTTTTAAAGTAAGATAAAGCAAGCAAGCAAGAGATTTTTTGAAAGGTTTTATAAACTTTCAAGTAAGCAAAGCAATAAAAGTTTCAAAACTTTAAAGCAAAGCAAAGCAAATAAAGAAATATTTCTGAAAATATCATAAACGAAGTTTTGCGCTTAGATGTTTTTCCAAAAACAAACATTTTCTAAAGCATACACTCACCGAGCTCGTTTAGCCTATTATTTTCTCTGTTTGGGAAAACCATTTTCCAAGCAATGTGCAATGCTGCACATCGGAGCACACAATGAGTCCCCTCAACATCAAGATAAGTGCGGTATAAATAGAATTTTGTAAGGAAATATCTTGAACTTGTATAAAGGAATATATGTATACATAATGTGGTTTATGAAAATGTGTGGAGGTTGTTTGCTTGCATGTTTGATATAGTGTAAAATCAGGTATGTGTTTTGGGACATGTCATATATACAATCTTTATGCTGCTGAAAATTTATAAAATCACAAGTTTAGAAAAGAATTTTTTTTTATACGAGATCAAGCAAGCAATACGGCTTCAGCTCACAGATTTAGTCGTTAGAGGTAACTCATTGGGATTTTTAGGAGGGCCTAGCACACCCGCCATAGTAGGGGGTGGGGGTGTGTCATCACTGCCTGCTACATGGGACAGAGGAGGGACAATTTCCAAGGTCTAGGGCCTCGAGGTTTGGGCGAGTGTTTGGGGTGAAGTTCAAGGGGAACTGAATGCCCGATGCCCTTAACTAACTGGTGGGGAGTCACCAACGGATCCCCGCTACAAGAACCCTTACCCAAAACTTTTTGGCACTAGCACTTTTTCACCTACAAGTAGAGTTAACCCCATAGACTAGATGAAGTAAATAACCTATGCCTTAACCTTTTGTTCTAAGCTATTTTCCAACTAGGTGAGTTAAACTCGAGTTTAGAGTGCGGAAGTCGATATCTGCTTTGAGATCACACCTTAACTGCATATAGATTAGTTTAGAAGGATTATTGAGCACTACAAAAGAGGGGTTGACCCGCTTGGTTAATCGAGACTAACCCAATGCAGGTTCTTGATAGTCGAACAAACTAAGGTAATTCTGGAATGCGATGGCGGGTGCATATGGACTCCCTTTGCGGCTGTTGTGCGTGCTTAACCCATATCGTCAATATGAGTGTAGCATTATAACTAGCGTGACACAGTTGGGGAGTCTATTCTCGCGGGGACAAACGAAGTTAAAGTTTGGGGGTGTTGATCGGGGTGAATCTTGCGTGCATTTTCAATTAAATTCTCTGTGTTCTTTGTGAAGCCGTCATGATTCACATACATTTGATATTATTACATACAATCCCTCATATTATCTTGTTCTATAGAACATGGCGATAGTGGAATCAGCAGGCAGCTAAAAGACAAGAAAACAAAAGAACGTGACAAAGGTGGACCGGCAAAGGGCTGCGAGTTCACATGTGGCGCACTTTGCCCTGTGAAAGGGTCCGCCGCCCATAGCGAACCGAAATCCACGAAATCAAAAGGCCTCGGGTCGCCATGTAAACCACCTTCGCCGCAGCGAAGTGAGTTCCCTTTCCATTACGGAACTCAAAAAACCCTAGCTTTTATGGAGCGTGATGGGCCACGTCTCAGGTATAAAAGGGAGTAGTCAGAAGCGAAGAAGTTAGATTGGGAAGAAGGAGGAAATACATAGTGAGAGATCAAGATAAGGCAGTTAAAGGAGACAAATCGTGAAGAACGATTTTTCTATTGTCCTTCCTTCAACCCACTTCATGAGTTAAAATTCTTCAATGCGTAATGAATAATATGATGAACTAATTCTTTTCTCTCTAGGGTTTCAACCTAACCACGGTTGATGGATTGATTTTCGGTTTGGCTTATTTAGATATTAATATGAGTTCATATGTTTGGCACCAGTGCAGGCTTAATTACATGTTGTTATGCAGCCCAGCCATGACATGCTAAGGCTGGGAGTTTGAGATCGAGAGAAGATAACTTCTTGGGACATGGTTAAAGAAACACTTAGGTAGTCGAAGAATAGAGATATTCCATATTGCAAGTGTGGCACTAGGTTTTGCACATTTAGGTGTTTCGGAATCAAGGGGTTGAGGCAGAGATGCAATTGACAGGCGGAAAACGCGGTGTATAAAATATACGCCTATATGCGCAAGTGCACGCGTCGCCCCAAGTAGTATAGTGTACTCATTAGTACGAGATATCGATCCTGAGGACAGTATATTGACTAAGGTTACGCACTTTTAGACAATATACGAGAAGATGACTCTAGAAGAAATTCAAATATGCTAAAGATTACCTAAACTATTGATTCAATTAAAGTATTGGTTTTGAAGCCTAGGGTTATATCTCCCCTTGTCACGTTCAATGGATTAATCTTCTAAATATCTGTTATTGTCGTATATTTCCAATATGTCAATGGCGAGTGATCTTTTCTGCGAGGTATCCTCTCTCAGTATATCCTTATCTCGTGAATAGAATCGGGTATATCTCTATCCCGACTCGGTATTCGAAATGCATTAATGTATCTAACTGATTGCCACCTTGAATTTCGGAATATCTCTACAGAGATCAGCGGAAATCTACTCTCATACCCTCTATCTCTCGAATCTGGGATCTCCGATTGTAATTATGCCAATGTTGACCGAACATCCAACATACGATTAAATCATAGGCATAGAATAGTTACAACATATTGAGAAATAAGCTGAGATAATATAAAGTTTCAAACTTTAAATCCATGAACATAATAAGATTCCAGCTATAACCCCAGAAATAAAATCTAGAACATCATGAATGAAAAGAAGAAAATGTTTAGGAATTAAAACATCATTCTCTATCCGAAAATATCCAAACAATGAAAGCGATCAAATCCCTGGGCACTTCCTCGAAAGTCTGTGTCACTACGCTGCACGGGATTAGTGCCTTCGTTCGTGCGCTGATACCCCCTTTTAAGAATCCTCGTACACTTTAAATGATAGGGTGCGGATCTCGGTGACGTCGCGAAGTGGAGGCGATCACGGCGTGGAGGAAGCGTCGCGACGGTGACCAGTACTTCATCGCCTTGTTCCCATTTGCTCCAAAATGCCTTCTCTTCTGTGCTCTTTTCGCCCCGATGCTCCTACATTCACAAGCGGATCAAATCAATATTCTAGTCACAAAAACTATAAAATTACTCACAAAATAAGCAGGAAAAATGGAAAATCGGCGAGTATAATATGAGTGTTTTAGGCACTCATCACCCCCCCAAACTTAGTTTCTTGCTTGTCCTCGAAGCAGGCCGATTCAGCTTAGGACACACACACACAACCTAATGCTACTAACACTAAGACAGTGTTGCACATGCTGAAAAATAGGGGATCAAATTGGACTGACTCACACTCCCACTGTGTTGCTCGAAGTTCACAAAATGCATACAGATATTTGACTCTCGGTAAATTCGATTGAGATAGGTGGAAGTGACTAGTACATCAATTCCCATGATATTCGATAGCCTTTCGAAACCCACATGTGCTTATAATGAATGACCTCCGATTATATGCTGGTTTGACTACCCCAGGCAGGCTCAACTCACTATTTGGAAGAAACTAACTAGAAAAGGATAAGGGACGCACCCTTTTATTCATGACCTAACCGAAGCTTCCTAAGTACCTAAAATAAATGGAAGAAAACCTGAGTGCCGGGTTTTAGCCAGTGTTCTGTAGCGGGGATCCATTGGTGACTCCTACCGAGTTAGTTAAGGAGCACCGGGCATTAGAATTCCTTGAGCTTAACCCAGAAAACTCCACCCCGACTCAGGGGCCTAGGTTGCGTGAATGATCCATCTTCTGTCCCATGTAGCGGGGCGGTGGGGGTCAATGACTCCCGGCCCGAGTTAGCTCGGGGCATTAGGCTTTGACGAGGCCCTTCGGGTTTTGTGCCGGGATTCGATTGGATGATCTGCGTATTCTTATCACGAGATACCTATTTTTGTCATTTGTCTTTTCTTTTTCACTTTTTTTTTTTTTTTTTTTTTTTTTGTATTTTTTCTTTTGTTTGGGGCTCGATGGCAATCCTATTTTTATTGGGTGTCCCATCACTTAAATGGTTGAGTCTCGAGGTTAGTCGAACTCTGATGGTTAGTCCGGCGCTGTCATGCTCTGAAGGTCATTAGTGTGTGAGTGTGATAGGGTTCTTGAAGCGTGTCTTGACTCTTTCGGGATTGATTCACTAACACTTTCCATCTATTCAGCCTAATTCACGAGCATCAAAACATTGTATGGATTTGAACATTCATATTGTCGTGGTCGATCCAAAAGTGATCCTCGATTTTTTAACATGGCACCTGTGAGCACGCGAATTATTACATATAAAGGTTGACTGACACAAGCATAAACGAACTACACATATTTCGAGATAATTTGGACTACACAAGAACTAAATAGAAACACAACTACTTTAAACAAAATAAAAGCACTATAAAAACACTAAAACAAAAACATAACTAAACAAATAAGCACAAAATAAGCACGATCCCATGACAACCCTTCAAAAATAAAATGCTTGGTGTCTGAATAAGGAAATAAATAATAGTAGAGAATTAGAGGACTCCCACATTGATGCTGCGGTGGTGAGTGGTGGGGCTGATGAAAAAGCAAAGGAGGCTGGGGCGATCACGGGCTGCTGGGGCCGGCTTCTTCTTTGAATGTAGTGCACAGTTGGCGATCTTGTGCCTTATATCTGCCGCGGAGGGCCTCAAATCCTGTGAGACCCGAGGGCGCGGTGCTCCTGGGTCTCATCCGAGGAATGCGTCAAGCGCTTCCGGTCGAGGGAGAACCTTTGGGTCCCTCAAGGTCACGGGAAGGGCGAGAGGGATCTGCCGCTGAGTGCTAGGAGTGGTGGTGGAGGAGGTGGGACGGGGGCGACGATGTCCCCTGGGGATCGCGAGGGGATCCATACTGAGCAGTACTCATAAAGCTCGATCCTGCGTCCCAGGAGCTCATGACCCCGAATCGTAGGTCCCCTCGGGTTCGCGGGACACAGGTGTATCCGGCAGTGAAATGGCTTTTATTGGGTGAAGCCCAGTGTCGGTGTAGATCGGGCACCGGCTTGTTTACCTGAAGCCAAAGATCGGAAGGGGTGTCTGGGTTCATCTTTGCATCCCGGTTATGGAGGATGGCATCTCGATAACCTGTCCAACATCAAGGGTATACCTGTAAGATGAATAGTTGAGCACGGCCCGGCCCAGGCGGTCACTTCCTACTGCGTTCGTCATCGGAATGAGGCGCGGCGTGATGAAGTGATGCGGACAACGGGAATGAGGCCAAATGCTTGGCCTTGAAATTTGCATGACCAGCACTATTGATTCTCCACTCACCACGACCATTGGTCAATACGGCATTATAATCTCGGGGTAGTCGGGGTTCTCATGAGCCCACGATCGAATGGCTCGAGAGGACATGTTCTAGGCGTAATACCTATTGATGGATTCTGCGCGGAAGTCGACCAATACGCCCACTTTCTGACTTTCTTCAAGACATGGAATATGAGATTGGCCCGTGAACTCGCGCACCACACTCATCGCTGCCGGATGAGGTGGTTGGCACAAAACCACATTCATCCATAGCCCTTGATTGTCTTGCGGAAGAGTCATCGGGGTGGTGAAACCCCCCTTCTCTCCTTGATGAAGGATCGGTTTTGCAAATGATGCAAACCGATCAGTGACACTCGGGTCCTAGGCAGCGTGACATCGTGAGGTGGGAGTCGGGTCCTCGCTCGTAAACTCCTCTTAGCCGGACAATTTACGCCTGCTTGCGGAACATATTGTACTAGGAGACACGTGGTTGGTGCGTTCAAGTGGGCCCCTCGATGAGACAAAGAAACCACAGACACCTAGTATTGCTAAGGAAAACTAACTATGACTCAGACTCAAACTCTAAACCAATTTACCCTACACTAGATCCTAATAGACCCACTAGCGAGTACTAATAGAACCTAGCGAGCACCTAATAGACCCTAAACCCATTTGTGAATACTGAGATACTGCAGAAATGTCCCGAAGCTAGAGCAGAGCCTGATGTGGTGGGAATGCCACAATATTTGGGAACTAGGTAAGGTGGGTGACAACGTGAGGGCGCGATAGTGGTCGTAGAACAGTGTAGGTCCTCCGACCAGTGTGGGAAAAGGCTCCGGCAGGTCCGGTGAGAGCAAGTGCGCTGGGAGGCTAGGGTTTCAAGGAGTTGGTTGTGTGAGGTGAAGCGCCAGAAATGGACTGTTCTTGGGCTTAAAACAGGGCCACGTCGCGACGTGCGGGGTCACGTCGCGACGTGACAGAGAGCTTCACTAAGCGACGTCGCGACGTTGGAGGCAACGTCGCGACGTGACAGAGAGTGGATTTAATCCACGTCGCGACGTTGGAATCCGCGTCAGCGGCGTGGCGAACATGTAAAAAATGGCGTCGCGACGTGAAATCCGCGTCGCGGCGTGACGGCGACACAAATGGCGGTCAGCGGCGTGGCGAGAAACGCCGAAATTTGGCGTTCGCGGCGTGAAATCCGCGTCGCGCTGGCGTGGTGGAGATAAATTAAATTTGGCGTGTGTGAAACCGCGTCAGCGGCGTGGATTATGAATCGGTGATGGTACGGGCGCGGTGATGATCTCTTGATCGAGGAACACCCTCTCACTCGATACTTGTGACTTTATGGACAGCAATGCACCTCTTTGCACCAGATCTTCCCACTAGTTGCATTCGCGGGTTCTAAAATTAAACAAACAAGTAGAAACACAGATTACGGAGAAATCTAGAAACCCTATTTTGCTGAAAATAAACAATAGAAATTGGAACTAAGAAAAAGGAAAAGGTTAAGAAACACTTGGGTTGCCTCCCAGAAGCGCCTGTTTAATGTCGTTGGCTCGGCGAATACACAGTCATAATGTGCTCGGGAACTTAGAACTCTATGATAAACACGACATCTTGTGCATTCTTTGTCAAAGAAATGAGATTTGCTTGTGTAGGAAACTACGCCTCCATATCTGACTGATCGTTGGGTGGTGGCTTGTAAATGTGCCTTTCTCGGGATGTATTAGCAACTACGCCCCACCGTGTGAAAAGACCTTGAATTCTTGTGAAAGGCGGACCATCAGACTTGATTTCCTGGAAAAAGTTTTAGGCGGAGTGAATAGAAAACTTGTTGTCATTTGAACTCCTTTACGGTGATGTGTTTGTCGTGCCATGCTTTAGTCCTTTCCTTATAAATGCAGGCGTTTTCATAGCTTAGTTTACGAATTCATCAGTTCAACGAGTTGGAGCGATCGTTTCTCGCCTGACCCGACCGCTATCCATTGTTTAGCTGTCGGTGGCCCGATAGGCGATGCTCCCGATTCCACTTGAAGATGACACGGCTTTACCATAGCGATTGAGAGCGGTGACATACGAGGAGTTTAAATCTTTATGCGGTATGCTAGAGTCGCGTCGTCCATCTTTTTAGACCAATCCTTCTGGAGCCGTTAACTGTCTTCTCGAGCATGTATTTGATTTCTCGATTTGATACCTCTGCTTGTCCGTTTGACTGCGGGTGGTATGCAAGAGATGTACGATGGCGTACCCCATACTTTTGCAATACCTTGTCAATTACCTTATTGCAGAAATGGGTACCGTATCGTGATCAAGGCTCGAGGTTCCAAAGCGTGAGAATATATTCTTCTTAGGAATTTAGTATGACCTTGGCATCATTGGTGCGATGTAGGAATACTTCTACCCACTTTGAGACATGATCTACGCCCAGCAAGATGTCTGATTCTTTACGTATGATGCGAGAAATGGTCCGTGAAATCTATCCCCATAATCGAACAATTCTACCTCCAAAAATGGGATGCATGGGTGGCTCGTCCTTTCTAGAGATGTTCCCCGTTCGTTGACATTTTGTCCGCAGTGGACCGCGAATTGATGAGCATCTTTTAAACAAGGAAGGCCGGTAAAAACCAGTTAAACACCTTAGGCTGGCGTTCTCACGGCCCTGAAGTGTATACACGGTAGAGTGTAATGATGGTTTAAATGCTCTGCATTTCGTCTTAAGCACATCTCGCCTTGTGGCGATCAGCGTGTGCAGCCAAAGAATTGGCTCCTCCCAATAGTAGTGTTTAAGATGAAACCTCTTTTATGGCGATAGTTAAATGGGAGGGGACTACTTTAGCTACCAAATAATTCACATAATCATAGAACCATGGAGCTGTCCTCTTTTCCTCGATAGCTAGGAGTTTCTCGTGCAGGAAGTCGTCGTTCAATGGGACATCATCTGCGGCCCCTTCCGGTCGTGAAGATGGTCGGCCTGGGTTCACCGGTGCCTTTCTTGTCTTTAATTTCCACATCAATTCTTGCAGCCAGAGGACTACTACAATTAATCGGGTTCTAAATCTTTCTTGGTCATCAGTACTTAATGGCGAGAATGATCGGTGTGCCTGCGTGACTTTGTTGCCAATCAAATATGGCACGAACTTATCAAAAGCAAACACAATAGCCATGACTCTTTCTACGTAGTGGCATAATTCGGTGAGTATCATTCAAGGTTCTACTAGCATAATAGATTACACGAAAGATTTTCTCGTTACGCCAGCGCCCCGATCGCGAAGTCATTTGGCGTCGCACATGGTTCAAGCGGAAAAAGACCAATGCAGTGCCACAACAATAGGGTGAAACCAACTTGTCGCTAGCACTAAGAATGCATGCAAACATTGTGAATCGAACTCAAATGTGATCCCTTGGACTAGTAGGTTAGGCAGCGGTTTTCTGATTTGTGAAAAATCCTTGATGAGCGCTATAAAATCAGCGTGGCTAGAAAACTTGAATCCCTTTTCTTGACGAGGGTGGAGTAACTTCTCGATTGCTTCAATTTTAGCCCTATCTACCTCTATCCCTCTTGTGCGAGATCCGTGTCAGGACAATACCCTCAGTACCATGAAATGGCACTTTCTGATTAGTGCTAAGTTGGTCTCTTACCATCTTGATCTGGCTCGAGTTCTCTAGCGAGTTATCAGATGAATTCCCCATTCTTGAAATCGTCCATGAAGAATTTCAATTGTCTTTTCCACCATGTCGGAGAATATGGCCATCATACATCGCTGAAAAGTACCTGGTGCATTGCACAGTCCAAAGGGCATCCGCAGGAAGGCAAATGTTCCATAAGGACAAGTGAATGTTGTCTTCTCCTGATCTTCAGGCGCTATGGCGATTTGGTTGTAACCGGAATATCCATCAAAAAGCAATAATATTCATAACCTGCTAGTCGATCAAGCATGGAAGTCTAGAAATGGCAAGGAAAGTGATCTTTTCGAGTGGCCTTGTTCGGCAGATAATCAATACAAATCCTCCACCGTAGCTGTTTCTGGACGGCGGTAAGATGTTGTTTCAGTCACGATGTGATTGTTCCTCCCTTCTTGGCACCACAGTGGGCTTACCCATGCATGCGAAAATAGGATAAATCACCAGAGTGTCTAGCCGTTTTAGCACTTCTTTGCGGACTGACCTCAGCCGTTGTCGGATTTAACCTTCTCCGTGCTTCCGCGAAGGTCCTATGTCCCTCTTCTAGTAAAATACGATGCATGCACATAGAAGGACGAATCCCTCTGAGATCAGCTAGAGACCATCCGAGTGCATGTTTGTGATCTCGGAGGACCCTCAATAACTTCTCTTCCTCTATTACAGTCAAAGATGCTGAAATGATCACGGGTAGTGTAGATTCTACCCCAAGGTATGCATACTTCAAATGGCTAGGTAAAGGTTTTTGTTCCATTTTGGGTGGTTGCTCAATCGATGGGACATGCGTTTTAACTCCTTCACCCAGAGATTCGAAGTATTTCCGTCTATTGTGTCTCGAAAGAGTCCATCCATTTGACGCATTCTCGCCTCTTCGCTCGAGTTCTCGAGTTTCATTCTCCACTAGGCTAGTCTCGAAGAATTCGGTGAGACCACTTTGGCTAGACACTATAGCCTCAACCATTTCGGCCATGAAGCAAGTATCACTTTAACTGGGTGTCTCTTTCGAAGACACATTGAATTTTACTTCCTCTTCTTGTACTCAGTTTCGATTCGCCCCTACGTACATCAATCATTGCCACGCCGGTTGTAGAAAAGGTCTTCCCAGTGCTCCGGTATTTCTTTATCTTCCTCCATGTCTAAAACAATGAAATCTGCTGGAAAGATAAACTTGTCGACCTTTACTAATACATCTTCTATTATCCCTCTCGGATGCTTCAAGATACATGCGCGGTGAAGAATTGTTTGTAGTCGAGCGGGCCTCTCCCCAATCAGCGGCAGAAGATGGATAAGAGCGTAAGATTATGCGGCACCCCGAATCCGCAGGCGCTCTCTCAAAAATGGCATTTCCGATTGTGCACGGGATGGTGAAGCTGCACAGATCCTGAGCTTACTGCGGTAGCTTCCTGCGAAGGATATGCATTCTCAGTTAAGTTCACTGTTTCGAAATCAGCTAATCGTCTCTTATAGGACAAGATGTCTTTCATGAATTTTACATAACTGGGCATCTGCTCTAGGGCATCGGCAAACGGGATATTGATATGCAGCTTTTTGAACACATCCATGAATTTCGTGAATTGCTTATCCAGTTTATGCTTCTTGAGACATTGTGGGTAAAGGCTGGTATCTTGCCTTTGCTTGGTGAGTTCTCTATTTGTATTTCTCCTGAGAAATTTACATTCTTTTGCATCATCTTTTGCTCTGGGCGATTGACCTTCTGGAGTCTCTAACCGTTCTGTTGGGGGTTATAGCGGTATGTCAATTCTTTCCCACTTCTCGGCCTTAATTTGCTTTAACATGCTCATTCCATCTCTTCTGAGGTTCTCTCGATTACTTAGTAAAGAACCGGTTGTCTTCTGTCCGATAGAATTGCCATTTTGCCCATTTGTGCCTCCAAACTTCCGGTTGTCTTTGCTTGATTGTTCAAGCGGGTTGCACATTCTTTGCATGTTGGCGCCGTTTCATTCATAAAGAGCGAGTGGGAAGTTAACATCGTGCGAAGCTTTGTTAAATCGACTTTTCTCGGAAGTTGGTTCCTTTATTTCGATTCGATGGCATATTGTTACGATTGTTCCGCCGCCCATATCGCGGATTTGTTCGACTATTCCCACGGATTCACGATTATTCGCCACCCTTGGCTACGATTACGATTACGATGGTGTTTCCCCATACGGTCCCTTCTTGTTGTGATTGATTACGATTAAACCTGGACCGCGTCTTGGGCTTCCCTTTCTCTTGTAGGGTTTCTTTGGCCGACATTCCGTCTTTACATTGTGCGATCCGCCACAAAATTCACACATAACTCCCATAGGTTGGTTTGGATTGCGTTCTGCGGTTCCTTTACATCTATTAGCGTTTGATCAGCGGTGCCATGATTCACAGTTGTTGAGACCTACCGTTATCTATGCCACCCACCGTCAACTGCGGTGTAGCCTTCTCTCTGACCAGCTTGATTAGTGTTGGTCGCGGCGTCTTAAGATTTCATAAGCAGTGTGGTTTTCTTCATCAATGCTCCTCCAACTGAAGCATCAATCATTGTTCGGGTTGCATTTCTCAGACCGTTGTAGAAGGTGTGCACTTGCATCCATGCGGTCGGTGGTGTGGGCGCCATGATAGTCGTGAAATCGTCCCATGCCCCTGCGCGGGTTCTCCCGCGAGTTGTCAGGCGTATTGATTTCTTGCACCGGTTGTGCGAATTTTCGGCGGTGGGAAGAACTTGGTGAAGTCCCTGCACCAAATCATTCCGTAATGGAATCACGGTGGTTATTTGGTTAGCCGATGTTTGGCCACATCCCCAGTGAAAGTGGGAACAAGCGTAACACGAGAGCTTCTTCGGTAACCAGATTTGTATTTGATAAATATCGCGCGAAGCCGGGGAAGTTAGTCAAATGCATGTTCGGGTTCTCATGGGGTAGTCCATGGGATAAGATGATACGAAACATCTGTCTTTGTGGTGACTTCAATTCGGTGTTTCTTGAATAAATTGAAGCGTCGATATTTGTCCCGAACAACAGTCGGTGGTAATACGAACTCATCTAATAGCATGAAAGGATCATCTGGCTAAATAACGGCCTCGGGTGCTTGATTCCTTCCATGTATTCCCATTTCGCCTCTCTGTGGATTCAAATTGCTCAATACTAAGATTTTGTTCTTCGCTGTTTTCCATGACTATTGATTTCTAACTGCTCGCTCGCTTCTACAAGTAACTGCGGTCTTCTGCCTTGGATCAAATGTGTGTGTTGGTTATTTTATCTCGATACGATGTAATTAATTAAACCTATACTCGCAATAACACACCTGAGCCAACAAAACCAAATTACCAAAGACTTGTAAAAATAAACAAAAGTAAAGAAAATTTCGTATAATATCTATTTGCTTAATTTCATATCAATTCAATCCGCCCCCGCAACGCGCCTAAAACTCGACAGCGGGAACGCTGTATAAAATATACGCCTATATGCGCAAGTGCACGCCAAGCCGCCTGCTTGTATAGTGTACCTGCAGGCAGAGATCGATCCACAGGATGTGTATTGACTACAAAGGTTCTCGCTTTTTAGACAATATCCTAAAGATGACTCTAGAAGAGAATCTAATATGTAAAGATTACTCTTAAACTATTGATTCAATTAAAAGTATTGTTTGATTTGTGGTTATAGTTCCCCTTGTCACGTCTAATGGATTAATCTTCTAAATATGTTATTATTCAGTATATTTCCAATATGTCAATGGCGAGGTGATTTTTCTACGAGGTATCCTCTCTCGAGGTATATCCGCCTTTATCTTGCGAATAGACCGTATATCTCTATCCCGACTCAAGATTCGAAATGCATTAATGTCCTAACCCCACTGCCACCTTCCGTGTTCCTGACATCTCTATTTACCGAATCAATCAAGTCTATTTCCCATCCCCGAATAATTTTCATCTCTCGAATCTCGGATCTCCAAAGTGTAATTATGCCAATGTTACACATCAAACATACGATTAAATCATAGGCATAGAATAGTTACAACATATCGAGAAATAATCACAATATAAAGTTTCAAACTTTAATCCATGAACATAGACAAAGTTCAATATAACCCTAGAAATAAATCTAGAACATCAGAATGAAAAGGAAGAAAATGTTTAGAATTAAAACATCATTCTCCCATCCAAAAATATCCAAACAATGAAAGCCGGGCCAAATCCCGTGCACTTCCTCGAAGTCTCGTGCTCACTGGCTCGATTCCAGGTTGTCAGACGCTTCCGACACCCTTTCTAAATCCCCGCACTTTTAAATGATAGGGTGCAGATCTGAGCTGACGCCGCGACGCGGGTCGCTGGCCACGACGCGCAGGAGACGCCCCGACGGAGACGTCATGACGCGGAGACGCCACGACGCGGAGACGCCACGACGCGGAGACGTCATGACGTGAGACGCCACGACGTGATGTGCACTTCATCGCTTTGTTCCATTTGCTCCAAATCTGCTTCCCGCCACGCTTTTCGCCCCAATGCTCCTACATTCACAATGCATATCAAATCGTATTCTAGTCACAAAACTATAAAATTACTAAAATAAATGGTGAAAAACGGAAGACCGACGCAGTATAATATGAGTGTTTTAGGCACTATCAAAGAATACATCCCATCAAGTAGATATGCAAATATATCTTGGAGAGAGAATATCTTGCAGGAAAAAGATCAATCCGCCAACATAACTCATATGAATACTTCAATAAGTCCTTAATTGAATTGACATCTATCAAGTGTGGTAGGAGACGGTAAAACCCTAGGTTTCTCATCATCGATATAATTCAACACACCAAATTTAAGTTTTTGTTAATTCTAGTAATTTAGTCATGATTCGCTTTAGGATTAGATCCAAATATTGTTGAAGTCATTAAATCAGTAGTCAACACGCTTCTCTTCGAGGGAACGACACTTGACTAACCACTACACTACGTCAACTCGACGCGTATACTTGCGCACATGGGTTTGCGTTTCCCACCTAATTTTGCACACTCACTTTCGGCCTGTCAGTATATTATAATCAAATTATAGAATACTTTTAGACATCTCACAACTAATAAGTAATGAATGATAAGTATTAAATTTGTAAGACACTTACTTGATATAAGGTTAAACATCTTCACAATTTAATAGAATATAAGTTTGTGCAACATCATACTCAATATCAGATAACCTCCTTGTTTTCAATCGTCCAAATGGTCGGCCGGGATGTTTGAATATTGAAAGATTGCCTACAACCTCTTCAACATCACCATTATCATCATTACGAGGTACTCTTTGAGCTTTTGAGTACACGTGCGGCTCAAAATAATATGAACTTGGATGCTTGTTCCACTAAGTATGCATTACAAATTGATCCTTCCAGCTTTATTATTGACATTCTTTTTCAAGTGTCAAAGAAATCTACATCAACATATATGCATAGAAATACATAAGTATTCATTTTTAATAGAATAAAAATATTAATTTAAATTACTCATTGTACCTTTCGAAAGGATACATCCAACGATATTGTACAGGTCCAACAATTCTTGTCTCATGGGCTAAGGCAAGTGTATCTAAGATGCTCCATAGAATCGAAGAAACTGGGGAGGAAATATACGCTCCAATTTGCAAAATGATAATTGAATATCTCTTCAAGTCTTTTCCATGTCCTGTTATTGTACTGTTGTTGATGTTAAGTCCTTGAAAAAGGCTAAACTCCGTCAAAGCTCATCATACATTTGTCTAAGGAGTTCACGAAATGCAATGGAAGTAGCCTTTGCATAAAGACATGACAATCATGGCTCTTCATCCCAAACAACTTTAACTTGCTCATGTCTACCCATCGCCCCCTATTCGAAGCATACCCATCAAGAAATTTCAAGTTTTTCACCCATTTGCACAAAAACTTGTTTTCTGTCTTACCTAATGTAACACGCTTTAAGAAATTTTCCTGTTGCTTCATCCTTTTCCAACTCATGCCTTCAACATAACCTTTTCATGTCTTCTCTTGCTTTCTCATTGTCTTTAGTTTTTCCTTCGATGTCCAACACCATGTTAAACACATTTTCAAACACATTCTTCTCGATGTGCATGACATCAAGATTATGTCTAATGAGATTTGAACTCCAGCATGGCAACTCCCAAAAGATACTTCGTTTATTCCAACCACATGTCTTGGATATTTCGCTATTTCGCTATTAACCTCAACGACATCAATATCAATCACTCTTCTCACTCGCAAGTTATATATTTCTTTGCAAGATCTGGGCACCAGTCTTTATAGGTGGCGCTGCTGACATCTCAGTTCTATTTTTAATGAAAACATTCTTATTGCGCCTAAAAGAATGTTTATGGGTGAGAAACTTTCGGTGATTGTCAAACCAAGATGTTTTCCAACCACTTGTCAATGTAAATGCTTATGAATGCTCCATACAATAAGGACAATCAAGTTTTCCAACTATACTCCATCCAGAAAGCATTGAGTAAGTAGGAAAATCATTGATAGTCCACATGAGAGCAGCTATCATTTGAAAGTTCTATTTCCGTGAAACATCAAATGTTTGCAAACCAACATCCCAAAGTTGCTTTAATTATGCAATCAAATGTTGTAGGAAAACATCAATCTTATTTTTAGGATTGTTAAGCCCAAGTACAATCATAGATAAGAACATATAAGCTTCCTTCATACACATCCTTGGTGGCAAATTGTATGGAAACAATCCATCGACATGACGAATATTGTCATTCAGACGGTCAAATGGTTGAAACCCATCAAAGACTAATCTCAATCTCACATTGCACATTCTAAGCAAATGAAGGATGTGTGTGATTGAAATGCTTCCATGCCTCAAAATCAGATGGATGACACATTGTACCATCATCCTGTTGGTGCTTTTCATGCCATCGCATAAGTGCAACTGTTGCTTCTGAAGCATATGATTGTTGTAACCTAGACTTAAAGGGAAGGGAATAGTTTCATCTTATGGCACATATTTATTTGGTTTCCCTGAGTCTCATTTATTCTTGAATCGAGGATGGTTACAAAATTTGCAACTTGTGAAGTCAACATCTTCACCCTAATATATCACATAAGAATTTTTGCAACAATCAATCTTTTATACTAGAAGACTAAGTCCCTGCACTAACTCCTTTGTTCTCTAAAAATTATCGACCATTTTGTTATCCTCCGTAACACCCTCTTGTAAATTGAGGAATCATCAAAAGCATCTTTTCTCGAAAAATGGTGTCTCGACTTCATGTAATAATCGTGCAAATCACGACATTTGGGAATGTTTAGAACAATCATCCCATAATTTTTTATCAACTGCACTAAGCATATCATAAAACTTTTGTGCATTGGGATTAGGTATTTCCTCCATATCCTCTACATTAAACCCAAGCCTAACTGCATTAAAATCAGGCCTACCTGCATCAAGAATCAATTGTCGATATGGATTATAAGATTCTATATTCACCTCTTCATGACTATTACATTCAAAATTTGTAAAGGTAGCATGCACATATTGTTCTTCATGTCAATTCCATACATAATAATATGCAATAAATCCTTTTCTAAAACTATGTAACTTCACTTCTTCCAAAGTTTGGAACTTTTGATTCTGGCACTTCCTACATGGACATCGTATCTCTTTTACATTCATCACTCCCAATTGATTACAAGCAAAACTAATAAAATTTTCAACCCCATTAGCAGAATCTTTGTTAATGGTATCATCATTGTTGATTCTTGTATACATCCAATGAGACGATTTACTATATCTCCCCTGAAATCAATTCCATGTTTGATATTTATTTATACCCTTAATAAATTTTTTACTAAGAATGACATAGTCATATGAAAAACTACTAAATGTTTCTCAACATATATATATATATATATATATATATATATATATATAGTCTAACTAGCTCATTCATTTCTAGATATTAAAAATAATAGAGAAAGGTTATGGAAGTGCCTCTTGGCCCAAGTTCCTCCATCTAAACAAGCCAACAAATATAATAAAACTTTTTTTTTTGTGGGTGCATGTATTTTATTTTTTTTATGGTGAGGGGCATGATATCCCCAAGTTCATTCCTAACACACCAACACAAAAAGGAAACAAAGAAAAAGGAGTCCATTAAACTAATAAACTAGAAAATAAGTTTATTCGGAAAAAAAAAAAAGAACAAAATACAAGTTCAAACATGGAGCTCTACTTAACTCTTTAAAATCACAAAAATCTAATGGAAGAATGCCTTTGGCTCTAGGAATCTCCAACTATTGATGACTTAATTAATTTTGTTCTTGTTAATATAAATATCTAAACATACAATCATAAGAATATGGTTTTAGCCCACTTTTACATCAACCTTATGGCCATGTTTGGAATGCTGGTATAGAGAATAGGAATAGAAAATCAATTCCATTCATGTTCTTTCAGGTGTTAGGATTGTCTTTGAATCAAAATTCATTGTTGTCAAAATTAAATCCTACTCTCATTAGGTTTTTTACTCTCATTTTCAACATGCTATTATGATTCCCACATTCCCATTCTATTTCAACGCACACCATAAAAATTGTCTTAGCGCGTCATTTGCACATATCGAATACACCACAATTATTTTGTGCTTAAGCTTTTAAAAATAAAAATTAAATAAAACACAAAACACACCAACTGAAATTAGAACTAAGACTCCGAATTTTAATTATTTTTTCTTCCCTTGTCTCGAAAACCAAACAGAACATGATCAAAAAGGCAATTTGGACAGGGGAACAAGAAAAACATATGTAAGCACAAACATCCCGATTCAAAATAACTACAATTAAAGCCTCAACACCATCAACCCTGATGATTGATAGATACAGGATGTTTATGTTAGAAAAAGTGGTTAATATCAAATAAATTTTTGGAGAGAAAGTTGAGAGAAACTCGCCTTCAAAACTCAGAAAATCGGGATGAGGCAGAGGAGTTTTGTTTTCTAAGCTCAAGCAATTTCAATTGCTTTTTTTTTTTTTTTTTGCACAAGCATGAGGGTATCACCATGCCTTCCACGTCTATTCGCATAGGCGTGTGGGTATTAACTCAGGAGAGGCAAAGATCTAACCTTCAGATCCAAAGCTTGAAACTTAAACTTTGAGTGAGAAGATAATCAAAAGGTCCAAGCTTTAGTTGATAGAAAACATCGGATTCTTCAAATCTGAAGCAAAATAGAGAAAACGAATGCCCAAAATCTCAATCAAGAAAAACAATAAAACATACAAAGAAGCTTTCAAAAACCAAAGTTCCTAACTTTCTAAATCTAAACATGATCTGAGTGAGAAGAAACCAAACTTTCATAAACCAAAATCGAACCTAGAGAAGTGAGGCGAATCTAGATCATGATTTGAGTGAGAAGAAACCTCAAAGAAATAAAATGGAATGACACAGAATAGAGACATCCGTGGAAGATGTCCCATATTGGCCAGATGGAGATGGAATATTACTCCTGGATGAGCTATCAGAAGAGTTTTTACCTTCATTGGGTCCTCGTCTGTACGAATTACGGTCTTAGAAAGAGAAGTGAGAGCCAATGTACTTTCCCATGTAAAACAAATTTTTAAACAAAAAAATTATCAAATGAGTTTTTAAGACTCTGATTAATAAATTTTAATGATTTTGTAAATTATATGAATTTTATATGATATGGAAAGATATATCAAATGAGTTTGAATCATTTTACTAAAATAATTAATTGATTTTTATTACTAAAATAATATGAGTAAATAAAAATTATTTATAAAATTATTTTATTATTGTTTCTTTAAATATTTCATTTTACTCTATAAAAAATTTAGTAGGTAACTACTTAACAAAAATAATTTTAAAATATGTATATTTACCTACAAAACATGACAGTAAGTAAACTAATGAGAAATAAAATAAACAAAATTCTTAGTTTACCTACAACAAATTCAATAGGTAATCATGGAATCAAAAATATAGTACGTAAATTATAGGTACATTGTCGTTAATATCTTGTTCCAAAATTAGCGTTATATTTACCGACTAAATAGTTTTGTAGGTAAATTGTAGTTGTCGCAAATATCTTGCGCCAAAAATTGGCACCATATTTACCAACGAAATAGTTTTGTAGGTAAATATTAGAAAGTAATTTATAGGTATTCTGTAAGTAAATTGTTGAAAACATATTTCTTCAAATTGTGTGTAAGTAATGGTCGATAAACCCTTATTTTTACTCAAGAAAATTGCTATAGTAGTATAAACTGTCAAATTCTTGTAGTGAACTAAGCATATAACTTAGTGGTAGAGCATTCACCACTTAAATATTATGTCATGAGTTCAAAACCCTTCCTTGTATTTTATTTCAAGGATTTTAAATAAAAACCAACAAACCTATTTGTTTGTTTGGTTTCCATTTATTTTTTTTTTCCAACATTTTTGGAACAAAAACTTTTCCAAAAGATGTTTTGTTTGGTTTTTCCAAAAAACCAAAGATTTTTTCCTTAAAACATATTCCCTTAAAGAAAAAACAAAAACGATTTTTTTTTCTTTTATTTTAGATTTCTCAAATTATTTTCATAACATCTATTGGTTAAAACCATAGTAGTATTTTTTTTTTTTTCAAATATCTTCCAAAAAAAACAAATTTTCTTTGGATGTTCAAAATTTTCCCTTTTTTTTTTCCTTCTCTTTAGGATTCTCTTTTTTTTTTTCGGCGACTTCTCTTTTTCACCGAACCAAACCTGCTTCTCTCTTCCTGATGTTCCTTTTTTTTTTTCTAATATGTTTTAAGACTATTACAACCTTGCAAGTACACTGAAACAGAAAAATAAGAAGAAAGTAGAAGATTACAAAGGAAAACCAAAAACAGGGGATGGAAAACCGAAGGCACCGAGTCTCGTAAGGAGTCACGATTTCCTTAAAACAAATTCATCGTCTCCTTGGTGCCCAAAAAAACACGACAACTTCGATCTCCCAGGATGAAACGTCGATTGAGCGATACCACTATATCTTGATGTAACTCCAATGAACCGGAACAAAGTTTGCTCTATCACCAGATGGATAGGAAAGAAGATTGAGGAATATAACTTGGCTTTTGTGGAATTCGATTATCTATTTGAGGCAACTCTGACAGTACTGTTAGATAGGCACATGAGATGAATAGAAGAACACATAAATTATGTTCGTTTTAGGTTAAATGGTAAAAGGGAAAATAAAACCCATAAATGGTATTAAACCATTTCTACGACCTTTCAAAACATTTAACCTCAAACGCATTTTAATTTAATTCATAAACAAAGGAAACCTAACATAATAATACAAATTTTACTTAGTTCTGAAAAGCCTAATATGATAATCATAAAGGTAGAAATATCATTCAATTAAAAATATTAAATCCCAAACAAGGGCCCAGTCTCAACATCAATAAAGCAACCTTAATCATTACTATTTAAGGTTTTCGTGATTTTGTTTTTCGGTTACATTCTAAAGCCACAATTTATATTATGTTCATACCAATTGACTAATAATTCTTTATATTTCTAAAGGATGTGGGACTTTAGTGAGACTTCAGAAACACATCCGACAACCAACAAAATGGACCCCGACATTCAAGAGCAATAGAACTAATTCCGACTTCACAAGCCAACAAATCCATTTTCTATGAGTAAAAGATGATAGACCTCGCCAACCTACAATTACTTGTTGGAAGAGTAAAATTAAAAGCATTTAATTTGTCTCCCCAAAAAGGCATGCATCCTTGGGCCACATGCAGGTGTGTTTGGCATTTGCAAATACGGACGTAGTAGCCATGCATGCATGCCAAGGTAAGATCTTCAACAGTTGCCATCTGTAGAGCCAATCAAGAAAGTCGAGAAACATACGGCCACGTGTCAATCAATGAAGATCTTAAATTTGTAAAATCCAAATTTAATTTGTTTAATTTAAAATAATTAAAAAACAGTTTTAATTTATCAAGAATATGAAATCAAAACATATATTGATGGAGGAATAACGATTCATCCTAACAATGTAGATATTGTTAACTTTGAAGTCAAAAGGGCTCTTATGACTTTAGAAGTGCATATACTAGGTTAAGAGAAAATGATATGAAATGTGAAAAAAAACCCTGTATAAATATAATGTCTTTGTTGTACCCTATAAGATTGCAGAAAGTGCATATACTAGATTGGGTTAGTTTATACGAGATGCGACAAAACTCTTACGCAAACTCTTATTGTGGCAGGAAGCCTAAAGTCTCAAAATGTCCCACATCGATTAGGAATTGAAAGACTTATAAGTATATAAACATGGATCATGATAACATTCAAGTGGTATGAGTTCTTTTGGGGAAAAAACCCAAAAACAAAACCATAACGGCTTAGGCTCAAAGTGGACAATAGCATACTAATGTAGATAGGGAAAGGGTCCATGAGCCTTGTTTGGATCATTGTTAGTCGCTCAATACTCATTCGGGCCATTCCACCATTCACGGCATTTTTCCTTTCCTCTTTAAGTTATCTATCCTGGGATGACGTTTACATTTTGCCCAAAACGTATATTCTCATGATTATCATTGTGCCTTCTTAATTTGCTTTGTTAGAGATGAACTTGGTGTAACCTAATATTGTCATCACAAATAAGTAGGTTTAAATGGCTCCATTTGTCCTTGTTTTTACCATTTTCATTTGGAGGTTTTCACGTAAAAATTATTGTCTCATTGTGGTTGATTTATTGTTACTTGGTCAGCTTTGTCATGGTCGAGCAGTTTGATTGTCAACATATTTTGGGCACACGAAGAGAAAAAGGTCATTTTTAGAATAATTAGATTAGGTCTTTCCCGACAAAATGGTATCGAGTCGTTCATAGCCCACGCGGATGAAAGCCAAACAAACGATGTGGTGAACCCTCCTAACAAATTTGCTTCACATAAGGCAGTTCGAATGTGCGAAACTTAAATCTTGGTTCGAGGGGAGGCCTCAAGAGCTTGTTTAGGGTAGGATTATTGGGTATGCACCCAAGTCTCACAACGCCTCACATCAAGCTAATGGGCACGCTTTTACGTATATATAACGCATAACATCCAATTTATTTACTTTATAGTAAATTCAAAATAAAACTACGAGGCTTAGGTCGAAGCGGATAATATCATACTAAATGATGTGATAAATCCATGAAGGTTTCCCAACAAACTCAATGTTTTTGTTATGTCCCATGATATTGTTGATCCAAACAAACAAACACCTATTATGGAGTTAAACAAATTCCCAGATGGGGTTCAAGATCGACTCTAATATCATTTGTAATGACATGTCTTGTACTCATGAAACCCTCATGACTTTAAAATGATTCATTAACTAATGCCTCTGCAATCCGACATTTGGAATGCCACAAGGAGAGCAATATATAAATCACCAAATTTTTAATTAAGTAAATATTAACATACTTACGTATTTAAAAAGGTTTGTATATTTTATTAAGAACCTTAGCTAAACTGATATCATATGATTAAATGTTTTTTAAGTAATTCTTTAATATTTTTATAACAACCGTAGATATATTGAGGATTGGCTTAAATATCATTTGTAACAAACTTTTTGCACTCAAGGAACCCTCATGATTTTAAAATGCAGGTTGAGAGAGTCCTACTTATATAATATCAAGAAGTTTTGCTCCTACTTGTAATGACTCAGACAGTGGATCAATATTCAAAACCAATTACCTTGTTAAGATTTTGTATATTTTATTGTTAAGAAGTTTAGCTAAATGATATCACATGATTAAATGATTTTTAGTAATACTTTTAATCTTCTTAGTAGAATTATTTTTTAAGAGAAAATTAATTTGATAAAGAAACAAATATAAATGTAAGTTTTAGCACATCCTAAGTAAGTGAAACAAAGTAGTAAGAAAAAAAATTGAAATAAATCCAAATAAACTTACTAATTTACCTACCACGCTAAGCCCGTGCTCGTGCATATGCATGTGCATATATGGTAGGCGCAATCTACCCCTCTTATCCCTTGCTAACCTACCACAACTTGGATCGGCATACAATCGCCACCATTATTAATTTATTATGATACAAGATAATTATCAGCAGGATTCATTAATCCACAGATCCTCCTCTCCGTCTGAAATTTCCTCCGGCAGATAACATCAAAGCTAATAAGTACCAAGGAGATAAATCAACGTATTAGTTAGGACCCGCCTACCCAGAAATGACGCTTTGTATTTTATAGATAATCAAGTCTAGAACATCTCATAAACTCATCCCACCTTTTAATCATTTAAGTCAAGCCTTAAGAGCTAGGGATGACAACATGCAGAGTTTTTTCTGCGACAAAAATATCGGTTTCGACTCGATATATCTAAGATTTCTGATTTTTACTGATATATCTGACATAGAGATAGGTATTCTGCCGGATACTTGCTTAATATCGATATATCGGAAATTAAACTGTTGTGATCAATCCATAACCGTTGGATCAAGTTAGGATTTCAAATCTGGTCATTTAAATATATCGCCGATATATCCTCGATATATCCCGATATATCTCCGATATATCCCGAAAAATTAAACTAACGCACGCGCCACGTAATTCCACATTTCCACGATATATCCTGTCTAAACCGATATATCTGCGCGATATCAGTGTCAACATCACCGGAGTATCCGAGAACACTGATATATTGACATTTTCATCCCTATTTTTTTTTTCATTCATCTCGCTCCTAATTTTACATGGAGGATTTAAGTATAACTGTTTAACGACTACTTTTTCTCTGTCAAAACTTGAGATGAGTTTAGATATTATTATGTCCTGCCTTGTCCAACCTCGAATATATTAAAAAAATAATTTTCTTATATTTATATTATATATTTTAATATTAAAATATTTTCAATAAAAAAAATTATAAACATTTATTTTTTATGAAATATAATAAAAATAAATAAATAATATTAAAAATAAAAGTTAAACAGAGAATTTCCCAAACCACCGTTTAATTTTGTAAGTGAGACCAATAAGAGAAATGATTTAAATAAATGTGATGGGGCTCCACCCTGTTACCATATCCTCGTCGCGGAATAAAACAGACGGGTAATCTAGTAAAATCAATCATTTTTAGGGTTGCACATGCCTAACTCCTTGTAATAACTCAACTGTCAACTGTACAACTCTTTAAATATGGACTACAATGAAAGTGGATTGATCAATAGGCAAATCACGTTTCACACATCTACCAATTACTGAAAAAGGTGAGAATCTGACGATTCTCGGTTGGTGTTGAAAAAGGCACGTTTTATTTCTCACACCACCTAACCGTAACGGAAACACAAAAGGTCTTACCTAATAATATATAAAAGAAGATGATTTATTATCAAGAGAATATGTAGTGACTAAATTTGAAAAGCAACGTGTAGTTTTGTGGAGATAGGTGGGCAACGTTCGCCTCTAGTGGGTTGGTGAAGCCAGTCCATTTTTCATCTCTACCAAAATAGTCTATTTGTCTTTATCTTTAATTTATTTTATTATATTTTTGTTTTGGCTTCCTTATTATAATACTGTTTTTCACGTGGCCAGTGACGTGAAATAACAAATTCTAACTACTTTCCTTGTACCCAAATGCGAGGAATTAATGATAATGGATAGTTGAAGTTGAGTTGACGCGATCACCAGCTTAAAATAAAAATCCAAATTTTAAAGATTTCGATGAAAATACGACCAAAATAAGACGCTATGATAGCATGACAATGAGCCACAAAGGCCTACAATACAACACCTAAGTTATTCAATTTAAAAATTTTCAATGACCTACAAGTATTAACGATCGCTTATTAAATTAAAACAGCGTTGTTTGCTCACAACGACTACGTCGAATTCTTTATATTCCCATTGAACCTTAAATTCAGGCAACGGGATGTTGAAGTATGCAAGACCCGGCGCAACCAATTTCTGGCCATCTGGATTCTTTATGTATGCTTTCTGCATTAGAACGAGCAGCGGTAAAATGAAAAGAGTTATAATGAGGAACATGAAAATGGGGAGTTTTTCGTGATAACACAAAAATTAGTACCCGGCTTCTTAGAAGTGCGTCAAACCAATATCATTAGAGGGTTTAATCCACCCATAGCCAAAGATGGTTAACCGTGAGTAATCGCTATCCAGAAATAGAGATTGAGAATGATTTGTTATAAACTAGAACCCCTTAAATTTCCACCGACCTCCGATCAGAGTTCTAAAACCATCAATATCGTCAAATTCGGGGGGATTCAACTGAGACAAAGTGTGTTTCATTTGTACAATATGTTTCATCACACCTTCCCCGAGAGAGTGGATTCTTGATCATGGCACCAAAACAAATGCACTGTATGTTCACGATGATACCGCAGCGTTCAATAAAAAGATTCGCAGACGCCGCAAATGCTAGTGGCGCCAAATCCGAAGATGTCATCGCCGCACAAATCAACTCCAACTACAATCTCTTTAGGAAATATCTTAGGAAGACCAGAAATTCACTCGCCAAGCACTTCGCAAACGCATGGATCATTAATTTCACAAACACGTATGGTGAGCAAATGCGTAACGTAACGATAAAGAAAATACCGTGAAAC
The DNA here is from genome assembly GCA_016808115.1 of Tetrastigma voinierianum. Classification (NCBI taxonomy): domain Eukaryota; kingdom Viridiplantae; phylum Streptophyta; class Magnoliopsida; order Vitales; family Vitaceae; genus Tetrastigma; species Tetrastigma voinierianum. The sequence continues at coordinate 59,717 of JAEQBH010008947.1, forward strand.
AATGATGAGGCTTCACTCTAATCATGCGGTGGATGAAAGTCATGTTGAGATAGAGCATACTTCCATCATCTGAGAGCTAAATCAGAAGAATTAATGGGCCGATTTGTGAACGATTTACTTTGGTTTAATCTGCTAATAGTCATTTCTTCAATCGCTGACCATTGAGAAAATTTTAAATTGAATAGCCTACACAGAACGCCGCCTTGAATTTTTTTCTAAAGGCCGTCGTCCACAACGACGGCCATTGCCACCCTGTCCCACCACGCACTATTTTGGTCATATTTTTGAATCCAGCCTTAAAATTTGGATTTTTTTAATTTTAAACGGACTATTCACGTCAAAAACTCGTTGAAGTTCTTCCTCCCAAACAATGAAATGAAGTCTGTCTTGTCCAAATAAAGAAGCAAGAAATTTTCCATATCCATATTTATCATCCCATTTGATAATAATACTACTTAAAAGTGTTTTTAATAGATGGATCTTCTCTAAAAGAGTTTGTAAAAAAATCATAGTCTGGAAGTGTTCTGCTGAAAACATTATTAGTGATTTTCAATATTAAAAATAATTTAAAAAGTTTTTAAAATATTTTCTATAGAGATTCTTCTAAATTTTAATTCATGAACTGAACTATAAGAAAGACAACTTTATAAAAAAAATGGATACCAAAGGTTTGAACTATCTAATTTATTTCACTCAGTATGAATCAAATTACTTCACATGGGTTTTTTTTAAATATTTTTTGTGATAGAGTTTGATCTTATCATAGATGTTAACTCTTAATTATATATTTAAAAGCAACTCACAAACGTGTCTATCTATCTATCTATTATCACAAATCACATTTCATAAGGTTGAGGGTAAATATTTTAGTTTCAAGGTTGGAAAATGAAAAACGTTCTTTTCCCATTAATTCATACAGAAATACACTCAAAACTAACAAATAAATTTTGGCTTAATTTCACCAACCATCTAACTGTTTTAAAAGTCTTTTGCAATACATATATATACGACAAATTGGTCCCCACGTTAAAGATTATCGTTGTCGACTCTACGTATTCAAGATCCACCTTTCTCACCTCAGACTTCCATTTCTATAAATTTTTTTGTTTTTTTTTTTGATAACGAGGCAACCGGCCAATTTACATCAAGATCTCGACTAATCCTGACGACCATAATACTTACTTCAACTACTGACACTGTGTAAGTACGCAGTTAAAATTCCGATAAAGGCCCAGTGACTTGAACCTGACTCACTGAAAGAAAGACCCACCCATCCGAAGCACTCCCGTTCATTTCTTATAATTTGAACTCTTACCTGGTACCAATTATTTTTTTTTTATTACATAAACAATAAATTTAAGAATTTATAAATCAACATACAATATTTAAAATATTATCAAAAAAGCAATTCAACCAAAAGCATGTGTTGAATCTGTTTAATTTCTTGTAGCTAGTTTATAATAAGGAAAAACTTGTTACATGTTTGTATCGCCTTACACCTTTTGACAATTTATTTCTTTATAAAGTGGTTGTTCGTCGTAAATCTGAGTTTTATTTTATTTTTCTTGATTTCATCGTCTTGTTACGACTTTTGGTTTTGTGTCGTTTTGTAACGATATTTTGTTTTTCGTCGTCTTGTTACAGTGTTTTATTTGTGTGTGAGCGATTCAGATGATTAAAGCATTTTCGATCATATAAAGATAAAAATTCATATTATAGTCATTAGTATAACTTGAGTGTTATTATATCTCCTATGATTTTTAACAAATTTGTATACGTGTTTCCATCGATGTATTACTAATTTAAATCAATAAAATTATTTTCTTGTTAATAATAATAAGAAAACTTGTGTTTCAGTACATTGATTTAAAAATAATTACAAAATGGTATAAAGAATGTAAAATACATGATTCACTATGATCTCAAAGAAAATAATTGTGTTTAAGGTATGATAGTACTTAAATACTACCTCCATAAACTTATGTACTTCATTATAACTATTCACACACAGAAGACCTGGTGATACCATGATAGCATTCAGTATTATCACACCAAAACACGATTATTCTGCATTTAAAGTATTATAAGTCATATATTTTGGATTTTTTTATACCATATTTCCAATTATTTTCAAATTAATAGATAGAAACGAAGGATTCCCTATACTTTAGTGTATATATATAAACTGTGGTAGTTGGTCAGTGGGCTGATCATAGACATGCCACCCTGACTGTTTAATTTATTGTGGGTGGCCGCTAACCTTTCATCTACTCCATGGAAAAGGGAGGTGGTGGAGGAGCAGCTAGCACATTGTTTGATTACCAACCCACCAGCCTTTGGGATGATCTATCTACATATATATTTGCTTTTCTTAATTTAAGTATATATGGGTTTTGGTCTTCCCCATTAATATATTCCAACTTATACAAGTTGTTATCTAATAAGCATTTTCATAAAGTCTAAAATCAACAATGGAAGGTACCGTAGAATCTAAATTGGTAGAAGTCTAATTGGAAAAAGGTACCTTTTATTTTTTATTTTTTTTTTTATGGTGAGCGTCTTGTGCTAATTAACAACACTTCCCTCCACTAATCTTTTTGAGGTTCGAGTTATTGACCAAGATAAATCCTTTGATGGCTTTAAAAGGATTTGAAATAATAATAATTACAGGGTACCAAGAATAGATCAATTGAAATTACTACTAAATTTATCAATATTTATATTTATCAATATTTTATTAGTGACCAAATTAGAAAAGTATGTTCATCGTTGAGGGATCAAACTAGTGATTAAACAACCATTGAATCGAATTTTGAAACTAAATCAAAAAAGTCATCTAATTTAAAGGATTGATTTATTATGATTGTTAAACATTGATGTTATTTACTACTTAGATACATATATATATATATATATATATATATATATATATATATATATATATTCAAACTTTATTTTTATAGATTTTTTTTTTCAATTTTTATTTACCATTAGGGTGAAAAAATGATAAGATATTAATGAATTGAAAATTGAAACAAACTTTGATTGGTGTTAATATTTAATAAAGGGAAGAACTGCATTAACATCAAGTTTATATAAATTCAAGTTTTTGAACATTAAATATAAATTCTTATCATCTTTTTAAAAAGATATCAAAATATTCTGATCCAATAAGGAAACCCTTTAATAAATGAGTGATGTGGCCAGTGCTGAATAACGAGACCATACACGCCACCAACCCCTTTCAGAATTGACGGGTAAACGAAAGGCTCATGCGATCTGAACACATATCCACTTGTCACTCCCGCATTCGTAGGATTCCATGAAGATCAAACGGTCACGATTCTCCTTCAACTAACCACCCCTCTCTCCCCAGTCCCCACCTAACACCCCTTGAGACGTTTGGCCGACGATACCGCCCCCAAACCAACCCTCCACCTACATCCACTCCC